>JAJIBD010020816.1:0-22759 GCA_021461705.1 Cryptotis parvus | reverse complement strand
AGTTCATCAATAAATGCTTTATTTGGAGGTGTCTAAAAGAGTTTGCCTCCCGCTTGACAAGCCTGGCAAGCTTCTCGTGTTGTATATGATATGCCAAATTCCAGTAACAATTATATTAGGTCATTCCCATGACCTAATATAATGGTTTAAGGCTCTTTATGTTCCTGTAGCAAGCCGATGCCCCTGGCTCTACTGGCATGAGACAGGACATATGGAGATATTACTGGTGCCCGCTCTAGCAAATAGATGATCAACGGGAAGATCGTGATCGTGATCGTTGTTTGTTTTCTTCTTGTAAAGTTCTACCAGTGCCTGATATATCCTGGATATTAACCCCTTATCAGATGGGTATTGGGTGAATATTCTTTCCCATTCTGTGGACTGCTTTTGTATCTTAGTCACTGTTTCTTTTGAGGTGCAGAAGCTTTTAGTTTCATATAGTCCCATATGTTTATCTTTTCTTCTAGTTGCTTTGTTAGTGATGTTTCATCTTTGAAGATGCCTTTAGCTTCAATGTCATGGAGGGTTTTTCCTATATTTTCTTCAATGTACTTTATGGATTCAAGTCTGATATTGAGATCAGTACAACCATTCTTTTTTTTTTTTTTTTTGGTTTTTTGGGTCACACCCGGCAATGCTCAGAGGCTACTCCTGGCTCTGCACTCAGGAATTACTCCTGGTGGTGCTCGGGGACCATATGGGATGCCGGGATTGAACCCAAGCCGGCAAAGGCCGGCCGTGCAAGGCAAACGCCCTACCCACTGGGCTATCGCTCCGGCCAGCACAACTATTCTTAAGTGTTGCCCCGGAGCACTGGCATATACTCCAAAACAAATCCCAGGATACTCTCCGAGAGATCAGGAGAACAGTGATCATTCAGTCTGTTTGGGGAGGAGTGATAATACAGCAGATAGGGTATTTGCCTTGAACGTGGCCGACCCAGCTTCGATCCTGGCATCCTGAGCACTGCAAGGAGTAATTCTGAGCGCAGAGCCAGGAGAAACTCTAGGCATCACTGAGTGTGACCCCAAAAAAAACTGGGGGTTGAGGGGCCGGAGCAATAGCCCAGCGTAGGGAGTTGCCTTGCACTTGTCCGGCCCATGCCGTCCAGGTTTGATCCCCGGCATCCCATATGGTCCCCCGAGCACCACCAGGAGTAATTCCTGAGTGCAGAGCCAGGAGAAACCCCTGAGCATTGCCGGGTGTGACCCAAAAAAAGCAAAAAAAAAAACAAAAACAAAACTGGGGGTTGAGAAGTCATAAGCATTATTCTGAAACAGCTCTATATAGCTCTCCTGCCTTACAGGAGGTCAGTTCTTCTGAGATAGGAAAGACAAAGCAGGAATAAATAAATTTTTCTGAAATGGCTCTCAGAACTGACCTAAGAAGCCCTGTCTCATGACCTGATTTTCCAGACCCTTCCTCTTTAACAGTCTAGCTTGCAAAACATAATGTTCTTTAGTTATGGGAAGATGTTTGAGATTCGATTAGATCTGAGGCCCAAACAGTTGTCAGTATCTTCCCTCATCCCCACTCCCGCTTTCTTTTCAAATCAGAGATCTCATGACCCTCATCAGCTAAAATGGATTAAGGAACACAGTCTGAGTGAACCTGAGGTCTGATGGAGAGACAAGGCCTCTGAATCTCTGGACATTCAGAATTCACACTGTTATCTTCACCTCAGGTGTTCCAGAATGGTCAGCCGAAATTCACCCCCAACTTGCCTTCCCAGCGCCTCAGCCTAACACCCAAGCCGTTATGGAGACTTCTTCTGGGAGAACATTAGTCAAAGGCCCAGGTGGGTAGAAACAGAGAAAAAAAAAGTTAACTGAAGACACTAGGCGAAGCTTTACAGTTTTACTTGGTTTCGGTTTTTCATTTGTTTCAGTGCCTTGGGGCCACACCTGACAGTACTTGGAGACTGTTCCTAGCCCTGTACTGCCAGCTAGACTCAAAGTACCATAAGGAATCTCCATAAGGGATTGAAACAAGGTTGGCCATGTGCAAGGCAAGTGCTGTAAAGCCTGTGCTATCTCTCTGGCCCTATTTGATTGTTTTTTTGTTTTTGAGACTTTATTTTTTGATTTTTTTTTTTCTTTTTTGGGTCACACCCGGCGACGCTCAGGAGTTACTCCTGGCTCTGCACTCAGGAATCACTCCTGGCGGTGCTCTGGGGATGATATTGGATGCCGGGGATCGAACCCGGGCTGGCACAGGCCGGCCACATGCAAGGCAAACGCCCTACCCACTGGGCTATCGCTCCGGCCCCGATTATTTTATTTTTTATGGGGGGTGGGGGGGCAGTGCAGGGATTCCAACCCAGGGCTTCACACACCTAAATCAAGTGCTCTACCTTTGGACTACATTCCACACTAGAGCTCTAGAATTTTACATTTATTTTTGGGGACTTGGAGGCCATATCAGATGGTGCTCAGAAGCTATTCCCATCTTTCTGCTCAGGAAGAACAGTGCTCAGGAGACCCTCTGAGGTGCCAGAGATTAAACTGGGATCAGCTGCATGCAGATATCTTAACCTCTGTGCTATCTCTCCAGCCCCAGAAGCTCCAGTTTTAAACTATCACTGTATCCCTGTATCACTGTCTTCCCATTATTCATCGATTTGTTCGAATGGGCACTAGTAACATCTCCATTAGTCCTGTCACAAGCAAGTGTAACCCAAGGGCATCTGCTTGCTACAGGGACAGGAAGAGCCCGAAACCATTCTTCAGGTCATGGAACTGAGGTCCATAATTGTTACTAGTTTTTGGCATAACAAGTAAATAAAACACGGGTAGCTTGCCAGGCTCTGCCGTATGTGGTATAGTCTCAGTAGAAGGCTCTCATCTGGAGCATTTACTGATGAAACTTAGTTTTAAACTACATATGGACTAAAGAAATAATGGGGCCAGAGCTATAGTCCAGAGGGTAGGGCATTTGCCTTGCATGGGGCCGGCCTGTGCCGGCCCGGGTTCTATCCCTGGCATCCCATGTGGTCCCCTGAGCACCACCAGGAGTAATTCCTGAGTGCAGAGCCAGGAGAAACCCCTGAGCATTGCCGGTGTGACCCAAAAAGCAAAAAAAAAAAAAAAAAAAGAAAGAAAGAAGCCCTAATCTGGGAATAGCCGTCCCTACTAACTGATAGATGGTGTAGTGTCTAATGCCAGATAGTTTGGGCTTGGGAAAGCTCATTAGAGAAACAGAATTCCTGGTGGTGTCCTGTCTGCATTTAGCTCCTTTTTTATGCTTCACAGCCCCACCTGGATGGAGGAACAGTTCATCTCACCCCAACTGGTATGAAAAACTCTGTTTAAGCACTTCTCTCTTAAAACAATACTACTGCCATCCTGTCCTCAGCTCTCCTGACTGCCACTTCCATCTGTTATATCCCCAATAATGCACTGACCAGGTCTTTCTTTCCATAAGCTGATCATTGTGTCTCCCAGAGTCAGCTATGTTTTCATGATCTGGACTTTCTAAAACTTTTCACTGTGTTAACCAGAGCTTCCCTGAGATACCGGCTCTGTTCTCCAGCTCTTTTTTCCCATTCCCGGAACAGAGAGTCTCTGGTAGATCACAGCGTGACCTGTATCGCCCAGAAGGGCTCCCACCTCCTGAGATGCTTTGCAGAAGAAAGAGGAGATCACATTTCTCAGGGATGCAGCAAGGAACTGGGGGCACCCCAGCCCGGGTAAGGGCTGTCACTTACCACCTGGAGGACCTAAGGAGGAGACAGAGCATCGTCAACGAGTAAGGAGAGACTTTGGGCATTGGGGACCTAAGCAGGGCTGCGGGTGGGGAAAGGGTGGTCTGAAGCTGGAAGGGTTGGAGAGCTTTCGGGAACTTAACTGTGTTGACCGTGGACTTGACATGATTGGGGCAGTTTCCAGAAAGTGGAAAGGAGAAGGGAACTTACAGGTGGAGGAAGCGTGACATGAACGGGAAGGAAGGAAACTGGATCACTGCAGACAGGAAAGCATTCCATAGAACTGGACAATAGTGAGGTCCCCTCTGAGACCGGGGACTCAAAATGCTTCAGTCTGAAGGGAGTAAAAGTTTGGAGTAGGGTGTTGGAGCTCACAGGACAATCCCGCTGGGTCCCAGTTGGAAGGGTCTGGGGCAGAAAGAATGGAGAGCAGCAAGCCCGTCTCCAGGGGTTCCCTTCTGAGCCCAAAGTCTCCACAGACTGAAGGAGGCCCCGTGGGGCGTCTCTGCAGCTGCGCCTGCACCCCTGCTGCTGGCTGAAGGCGACTGTGGATTCCCCAGCGCCGCCCGACGTGAAGAGAGAGCACCCTACCCGTTGGAACAGGCCCAGCACCTCTCTCCTGGAAGGGCCCAGGTACGGTAGGGAGGTACTTGGTGTGTGGAGCGGCGATGCACACGCCTGGCCCTGCATGGAAAGAAAAAGTGAAGAAGCTGGTTGGGTAGATTTCAGAGGGTGAAATGAAGCAGGTGGTAGCCAAGGGTTTGGAGAAAGCCAGGCTAGAGAATTGGAAAGTTTCAGAAGATCTATCTACCTGTCTATCTGCTTATCTAGCTCAGTAGATAGGGGTGTGCGTGTGTGTGTGTGTGAGAGAGAGAGAGAGAGAGAGAGAGAGAGAGAGAGAGAGAGAGAGAGAGAGGACCCTCCCCAATTTCTCTCCACGCACAGCTGATGTGGTCTCCCTGGACTCCCCCGGACCACGAGGGCTCTCATCCTCCCGGGCAACAGGCCTCCCTGCAGCGCCGGCACAGCCCTCGGCAATTCCTGGGAGCCAGAGCTGCGGTCCGAGGAGTAGGAGTGAGAAACCCCGAGCGAGCGAGCGAGCGAGCCTCGGGACCCGTCCAGTCCTCGCCGCAATTCCTGGCACCCCCTTTCCCGACCCCTCCTCACTTCCTCTCCCGGTTGAGAGCCCCCACGGTACCCACCCCCACCGGGCCGCCCCCACACCCCGCTGCCTGACAAGCGCTTACAAAGAAAGAAATAAAAGGAGTCAGGTTGAGCCCGGAGTGCTCCCTTCTCTCCGTAGACCGGAGGAAAGGCTCGCGGGACGGAGCTTCTTCCACCTCCACGGCCCATCCGAAATGGAATCGGTGGGTCTCCGAAACCCAAGGGGGAGACGAGAGTGCTGCCCGCAGGCCCAGCCCTCCCCGCCCGACGCTGGACTGCCCGCGAGCCCCCGGCCCCGCCCGGGCCACGTAGGTTGGCTGAGCTTCCGCCTCGGAATCGCGGGTTTCTCAGCACTGAGCCCTGTAACCGTCCTCGCTCCACGTGCCTCAGAGCCCCCGAAACCTCCGCCCGGTGCCCCACCCAGCACTCACGTGTGCCGAGCCCGGCTCCCCCCCCCCCCCGACCCCCAGCCCCTTAACTGGGAAGCCCCGCCCCGTGCGCAGTGACGTCGGACGCCGCTGTCACCAGTCGCTGGGGGTCGGTGTGGGGTAGAATGGCCGCTGCCGCCGTCACCCGCGGGACCCCGGGAGGTAAGAGCCAGGGCCTCTAGCCCGCCTCTCCGCCCCCGCGCCAGAGGGCGCAGCGCTACCCAACCCGGAAGCGTCGCGCCGCTCCGGGACCACCGTTGCTCCTGCCTGATCGCCCCCCACTCCCAGTTTCCGTCCTCCTCCCCCGCGCCAGGGGGCGCCCTCCGCCGACGGCCCCACTACCGACCGGTCCTGCCGAGACTGGCCGGGGACCCCGCAGCCCGCACCCCCCTTTGCTCGAAGCGTGCCCTCGGACTCTGCCCCGCAGCTTCTCCAGAACATCCTTCTGAGCAGGCAGAAGGCGGAATCCACCCACTTAAGAGCTTCTTTTGGGACCACTACCCCACCGTGGGGGCCACCCCCCCACCCCCACCCCGGCCTGCCCCAGAGCTGACTGGCCGCCTATCCCTGGCTGCGCACCTGAGCCCTGGGGCGGAGTCCTGAGTCCCTGGCACCACTGCACTGAGGGGTGTTCTACCTCCTCTCCATTCCTGGCAGAACCCGTGCTAAGAACCTCCTCCGGCTTCCATCTGTTTCCCCAGGAGGGTGGGGTAGTCGCAAACAGTCATATATGGGGTCATGATGGACTGATAGGCGGAAAGGCCAGAGGAGCACAGAAGAGGTGCAGGAGCTAAAGGATGGAGAGAGAGGTAGAGTCAGGGTAGAAGGGGGTTGTCCTGTGGGTAGGAAGCTGGGCCTGGTAAAACCTGGGCCCTGACCAATCTGGAGGAAAGGGAGGTTAGGATGAGTCATCAAACCTGCCTCCTGTCTTCCCTTTAGTAAAATCAAATAAAGAAGGAACACAGGGTGTGTCTTTTTTTTTTCTTTTTTGGGTCACACGGGCGATGCTCAGGTGTTACTCCTGGCTCTGCACTCAGGAATTACCCTGGCGGTGCTTGGGGACCATATGGGATGCTGGGGATTGAACCCGGGCGGCATGGGCCAGCTGCGTGCAAGGCAAACGCCCTGCCCGCTGGGCTATCGCTTTGGCCCCAGGGTGTGTCTTCTAAGGTCCAGCTCTCCACCCCTTGCTTGGAGCTCCTGCCTTACCCAACATCCTCCAAGGATCTGATGCCCAGGGTGCCTAACTAGACTCTAATCCCACCTTAGTTTCAAGGGCTACCCTGCTACAGGCCTCTGTGGGCCAACCTGCCCTCTTTCTCCCTCCCCCACTCAGTGAGTGGGTTTCTTCCTGCTACTCTGTTAGCTGGCGACTCCCCACTTCTGTGGGACTCTGGCCCTCAGTCTGAGTTGTCTTTCCTCTCCCTTCCCTCGCTGTACGGTTTCATCATAGTCCGTCCCCTTCCTCTCTCTTTCTCATCTTTCCCAGGTAGCACTACCCAGTCTCCCATGTCCTGGATTAGCCTGGGTCTTCTGCTATGAACTTGTTCTCTCCCCAGCACAGACTCCCCCTCCCCCGGCCTCTTGGGCGGGGTGACCTTGCCCCCTGGAACCCTCGCTATGAATACCAAGGACACCACCGAGGTTGCTGGTGAGTTCACAATTCAGATTCCCACTTTGGGCACAGCCTTTTTCTTCCCATTCTATGATGAGTCCATTCTTGGATTCTCTCCCTGTCACATTGTTTCTGTTTCCCCAAAGCCCTGGATGGCCCTTTTCTAATGTCCTTTCCCATGGGTTATTGGTGATGTCAGGAGCATCAACTCTAAGCCTTCTCTTTTAATTTCCTCTAGAGAACAGCCACCACCTGAAGATCTTTCTCCCCAAGAAGCTGTTGGAGTGTCTTCCTCGCTGTCCACTGTTGCCTCCAGAGCGGCTTCGGTGGAATACAAATGAGGTTTTGTTTGTTTATTTGTTTGTTTTGTTTTTTGGGTCACACCCAGCGATGTTCAGGGTTTACTCCGGGTGTTGCTCAGGGGACCATATAGGGTGCTAGCGATCAAACCTGGGTCGGTCGTGTGCAAGGCCAATGCCCTCCCCACTATGCTATCACTCTGGCCCCAAATGAAGTTTTTTAGGGAGCCTTGCGGGTTAAGGCCTAGTAAGTCTGGTGGGCTGGAAGAGGGTGAATGAGGGGTCTTCTGTATCTGTTCATATTCCCAAGCATAGGCTACTGCTTGCTCTCAGTTCTTTGGGAATCTCACACCTGAATCTTCTTCACATACCAACCTGGCTCAAAACAATAGCTATCACCTACTAATTATTATGGAGTGGGAAATGACTGGGGCCACATCTGGTGGCACTTAGGGGCCACGCCGGGTTTGTGCTCTGTGGACTATGTAATGCTGGGGATCTAACCAGGGACTGCAAAGCAAGCACTTTAACCCCTGTACTATCTCTCTGGGTTTAAAAAAAATTTTAATATTTCCTAAAAAAAAATTTAGGAGGGGCCAGAGCGATAGTCCAGTGGGTAGGGTGTTTGCTTTTGCACACGGCCAGCCTGTGTTGGCCCGGGTTCGATCCCCAGCATCCATATGGTCCCCCAAGCACCGCCAGGAGTAATTCCTGAGTACAGACCCAGGAGAAGCCCCTAAGAATGCTGGGTGTGACCCCAAAAAGCAAAAAAATAAATAAATAAAAATTAGGATATATGAAAAAGAGTGATAGAATGAAAGAGAATTACTATCCCAAGCTAGGATGTGGGCAGCTCAAATGGAGTCCTGTGTTTCATTTCTTAGAAACCAGGCATTGTGCTAAGCCCTTGATCTATGTTATCTCATTTAGTCCCATAAGTATTCTGTAGAGAGGCGCTGTTATTATCCTGTGGTACAGGTGTGGAAACCAACTGCTGTCGTTTTGTCTAACTCACTCCACCTTTTAACTACCCTGATCTGGCTCCTTCTGGAGGGCATGGTCCTGATGTCAAACACTCTGTCTTCCCACATACATGCTTTGTATGTTCATGTTATGTTGTGCATGTGTGTAAGTGCTAGAGATCAGTAGCTCTCAGCCTTTTTATACTTGCAGATCAGTAATAATAGAAATATTTTGTGCAGTGGCAAAATAATACAAGTATACACATCACTGCTGATTTTCATCATCACTGGCAGTATGTCCTACTCTGCTTCTCAGTATGATCCAGGTATACCATGACTAATTCTAATCACTTTTTCACACACTTGCAGGAAATTTCTGCATTCTGACACTGGTTTGCAGACCAGCATTTGAAAACCACTGCTGTAAGAGCCTCTAGGAAGGATCAGGGCTTCATGGAAATCTAAAAAAGGGATTTAGTGCTATAGCAGTGTTTCCCGAAGTAGATAGCATGACCCCCTAAGGAGAATTGGAAAAATTTGGGTGGGGGTTTAGCTATCAGCACAATTGGGGGTTGCTTTCTGTTTGCTTAAAGAAGGTAGATTTCTTGGGTGCCAGAGAGATAGTACAGTATGTAGGGCACTTGTCTTGCACACAGCTGACCCCAGTTCAGCCTCCAGCGCCCCATATGGTTCCCAAACCCTGCCAAAAGTAAGCTTTGAGGAGTGATAGTACAGCTGGTAGGGCGTTTGTTTTTATGCAACCGACTTGGTTTCAATCCCATATGGTCCCCCAAACACCGCCAGGAGTAATTCCTGAGCATTGCCAGGTGTCACCCAAAAAAGCAAAGAAACAAAGCAAATAAAAAACCCCACGAACAGCTTTGAGTGAAAAGCCAGGAGTAAAGAAGTGGAGTAAGTTCTGAGGGCCACCGGGTGTGACCAAAAACAAACAAACAAAATAAGGTAGATTTCCAGGGAGATGCTGAGTGATGTTTTTCTTCCCATGAAAATAAATTTGGAGAGCTAGAGCGATAGTAATGTTGTTGGGGGATTATGGGCCAGAGCGATAGCCCAGCGGGTAGGGCATTTGCCTTGCACGCGGCCGGCCTGTGCCGGCCTGGGTTTGATCCCCGGCATCCCATATGGTCCCCCGAGCACTGCCAGGAGTAATTATTGAGTGCAGAGCCAGGAGTAACCCCTGAGCATCCCCGGTGTGACCCAAAAAGCAAAAAAAAAAAAAAATATGTTGTTGGGGGATTTGTCTTGAACGCAGCCAACCTAGGTTTGATGCCCGGCATCCCATATGATCCCCCAAGCACCTCCAGGAGTAATTCCTGAATACTGAGCCAGGACTAACCTCTGAGCATTGCTAGGTGTGACCCGAAAGAAAAATACTTGGGGAACCTCTGGTCTATAGGAGTTCCAGATTTGGAGAGAGGTGCACATAAACATAGAACACTAACATTCAGGAGGTAACTTCTAGAGTGAGTTCAGGAAAAGAAACAATGGACAAGTCTGGCAGGAAAGGTGGTTGCATGTCAGGAAGCCACTGGACTCCCCAACAATATCAGGGAACCAGTTCCCTTCTTCCTCCAAGGCCAGCAGAGAATGGATGAAAACTCACAAGTCCAGCACAGTTCCAAAAAAGCTTTTACTAATTACCAATACTACAATCCAAGATAATGGGATTCCCAGACCTCTAGCTCCTGGCCAGCCTTCCTACCATGTGCATAGACCCAGGTCTCCCACCAAAATGGATGGCTCTACCTCATCAGTTCCCTTTATTTTACCCAAAAGCCATCCTTTCTTAGGGAGGGTAGCATCAACAAAGATCAACTTTTAGGTGTAGATGTAGAGTGTTGCCACACTTGTTTCAGGTCTAAACAAATGATTATGCCGGGCCTAGTCCTTCCTCTTATCTCTTATGTCATTATCTATTATGTCAAATCACTGGAGAGAGAGAGGGAGGGCTGGGATAAAGAAATACATCTTAGTGGATGCACATTCACGAGGAGATACACATTAGAATTTCATGGACTTTTGCAATCTAGATGGTACCCACAAGGTCCTTCTTATTTCTATTCTGCACCAGGGTTATTCTGAGTGTCTTGTCCTCTGTTTACTGAAAGGTTTATGCTCACCTGCTTGAAGACAAACTAGTATGATCCCTCCTTTGATATTATTATTATTATTATTATTATTATTATTTTATTTTTCTGCTTTTTTTGGGTCACATCCAGCAATACTCAGGCTGACTCTGAGTGCACTAAGTAATTACTCCTGAGTAATTACTGCACTCAGTAATTACTCCTGGCAGTGTTCAGGGGGCCATATGGGATGCCAGGGATTGAACCCAGGTCAGCTACATGCAAGGCAAATGCCCTACCCGCTAGACTATTGCTCTGGCCCTCTCCTTTGATCATAAATGGTAGTCTCAATGTAGCCAGGGAGGTGGTCTCCGGTAAATTCTAACTATCCCACACTGGGACCAGTGGGTATGAAAAGGAATTGTGCCCAATCTAGATAACATTGAAAGCATAGTAGAGATAATAATATTTCAGAAGTTATTCAGAGTCAAAATGACTCCTGTAACTGCCACACCCTCCATCTGTGTTTACATAAAAGAGAAATCTTATTAGCTTGAACCCTGGCTTAAAGACATGTAAATAGCTTAAACAGCAAAGATCCCAAGCTAGCAAGGCCTCGTCATCCAACAGTTACATTATGGGTAAGTGGTAGTGACCTGCCTTAATTCCTGCTCTGAGAGAACCTTGGAGTCAAGCTAAGGAATATGGAATTGCTAGCAGTGTCAAGCTTGAAGGTTTTTTTTGTTTGTTTGTTTGGTTTTGTTTTTGCTTTTTGGGTCACACCGGTGATGCTCAGGGGTTACTCCTGACTCTGCACTCAGAAATTACTCCTGGCTGTGCTTGGGGGACCATGTAGGATACTGGGGATCGAACCCAGGTTAGCTGCTTACAAGACAAACGCCATACCCGCTGTGCTATTGCTCTGGTCCCTTTTCGTTTTTTTTTTTTTTGGGTCACACCTAGCAATGCTCAGGGGTTACTCCTGGCTCTGCACTCGGAATTAATCCTGGCTGTGCTTGGGGGACCATATGGGATGCCAGGGATCGAACCCAGGTCAGCTGCTGCAAGACAAATACCCTCCCTGCTGTATTATCGCTCCAGCCCAAGCCTTGAAGATTTTCATTTGGGAAGTGGAAAATGGGATCTTGAGGAGAGCAAAATGACCGGCAATCTGTAGAATGGATGGTAAAGATCTTGGATGTTGGCCCCAAATTGAAAGTCTCAGGAAAAGGAAGGGGGCTGGAGCTATAGTGGGTAGGGCATTTACCTTGCACAAGGCCAACCTAAGTTCAATCCCTGTCATCCCATTTGGTCCCCAAACTCTGTCTGGAATAATTCCTGAGTGCAAGCCAGGAGTAACCCCTGAGCATCACTGGGTGTGACCCAAAAAAAAAAAAAAAAAACAATAAAAATAAAGAAAAAGAAAAGGAAGGAGAGAATTTAGACTCTAACCATTATTGTCTGAGATTGGACTTAGGATTCTAGGAAGGCAGAGGCCTTGGGTCTGGAGAGATAGTACGGTGGATAGGATACTTGCCTTGTACTCAGCCAACCTGGGTTCAATCCCCAGAACCCCATATGATCCCTTTAGCCCTACTAGGAGTAATTCCTGAGTGCAGAGACAGAGTCAAGAATAAGAGTAATCCTTGAGCATTTCCAGGTGTCCAAAAAAAAAAGAGAAGAAAGGCAGGGGCCTTGCTGTACACACATATCTGGCAGCATCCTCTAGAACTCAGCAGATGACACTGAGGGGGATGCCTAAGGCCGTCTCCCAGTAGGGTACCCCCTGAGTGCCTCCTTTCCTGTAGGAGATCGCGTCCTACTTGATCACCTTTGAGAAGCATGATGAATGGCTCTCCCTGTGCCCCAAAGACAAGGTAAGATGATGTGTGAAATTAGGGAGTCAAGGGACCCGGGGTGCTGATTACAGAGCTTGAGGCCAGTCTTTCCCCCTCAGGCCTCAGAATGGTTCCATTATCCTCTACAATCGAAAGAAGGTGAAATACCGGAAGGATGGTTACCTCTGGAAGAAGCGGAAGGATGGGAAAACCACCCGAGAGGATCATATGAAGCTGAAGGTTCAAGGCATGGAGGTAAGCAGAGCGTCCTGCTCATCGGCCCTGGCCTGCCTTCTCCGCTGTTCCTTGCGTTCCAGTCCTGCCATGGCCTCCCTGCACTGTGTCCTACTCATCCTTCCTTCCCACTCTCTTTGGATCACCTGGCTGATGGCTTAGCCCATTCTCTGCTTTGCATTTCCCTCCTTGACCCAACTCTCTAGACATTCAGCCCACTGAGAGCACAGTGCCCATCCCCTTACCTCTTTCACGCTTTCTTCAGGGGTACAAGCACTGAACCTCCAAGCACAGGTACCCCCAGATTATTGCTTCTCGTCTCAGACGTTTTCCGTATTGCTCTCTTAATTTCTAGGGAGCCCCATATCTCAAATCTGGGCCTCACTCTAAGGCCTTGATCCCACCGTTCCCTTTTCCTATCTCTTATCTGTGTCTTGGGGTATTAGAATTTGAAAGACATGCGGAATGGCGGGGGGGTGGTGGTGAGGGTTGAAGAGGAACTGGTGGAAAGATTGGGATTCCTGCAAAGGGACTGAACAGAGGAAGAGTTGGGGAGCAGACTAGCCCTCCCCCACCCCAGCCTGTCTCCTGGCAGTGTCTCTATGGCTGCTACGTTCACTCTTCCATCGTCCCCACATTCCATCGGCGCTGCTACTGGCTGCTCCAGGTAAGAATGGAAGAACTCAGGGAACCAGATTCTTCCTGGCTTTTTGAGGGAAATGGGGTTTGAAAGTAGAAAGATGATTAGGTTCTGATAAAAAGGAACCTGGGAAGAAGACAGAGGTGGGTGGGTATGGAGAAAACAGAGTTGGGGGAGGGGTAGGGAAGGGTTGCCCAAGAAGAAAGTAAGGACTAGGAAGCTGGACTCCTGGACGTCAGAGCCCCATAGCACTGGTGTGTGTGTGTGTGTGTGTGTGTGCATGTGTGCGTGTGTGTGTGTACCTTTGTGCTCTCAGAACCCTGACATCGTCCTCGTGCACTACCTGAATGTCCCAGCCCTGGAGGATTGTGGAAAGGGCTGCAGTCCCATCTTTTGTTCCGTCAGCAGCGACCGTCGTGAATGGCTGAAGTGGTCCCGGGAGGAGCTGTTGGGACAGCTGAAGCCCATGTGTAAGGCTGAGGGGCTGGAAAAATGCTCCAAGGGGAAAGTGGTAAAAGAGGCTGAAAAGTCTGGTGACCTTCAAGGCAGGAGGAGGCTTTCCTGGGGCGGGGCCCGGGGAGGAATGCTAGGCTTCTAGTGCACAGTAAGGTGTAAGTCTACTGTGAGCTACACGTCCAAAGAGTCTTCACTCTAAGTCCTGGAGTATCTCAGATGCTTGGTGGCACCATCAAGGTGCTTTGGGGCTTATGTTGGGGGGTCCCACAACTCTTATCCCCAACTTTCCTCTAGTTCATGGCATCAAATGGAGCTATGGGAACGGGACAGAGGAGTTCTCTGTGGAGCAGCTGGTGCAGCAGATCCTGGACACTCATCAGACCAAGCCTGCACCCCGAACCCATGCCTGTCTCTGCAGCGGCGGCCTTGGTTAGTAACTCCCTCGGCACGCTCTTCTCTTCTGCTTACACCAGGTGTGGGGGAGAGCTGTCTTGCTTGGATTTTGATCTTGATTTGCAAGTCTTTTGCATGAACGAGGAAGATGGGTCAGATGAACAGGCCGTCCCATATGGGTACACACTGATCCAGTTTCTTTGGCTTGAGTCTAACAGCCAGCACTACCACGTACACCCAGCCTTAATTTTATTCCTATTTTGTGCCCGCCCGCCTGTTCTTTTGTCCTTTTTATTTCTCTTTGATGCTTCCCTGCAAACCTTCAGTCCTCCCCAATCTTTAAACTGAATTTGCAGCGGTGGTGTAACGGGATTGGGAGTAGGAGAAACATTTCTGCTGCCTCCAAGTGGCCAAAATAAGTATTGCACCTTTGGTATCTGGCAAAATCATAGGAAACTTTGAAGCTTCAGCTAACGGACTCAGGCTGAAGATCTGCCTTATCCCTTCTCTTCTCCCCACCCTTTCCTTTTCTAGGTTCGGGGAGTCTTACCCACAAATGCAGCAGCACTGAAACACCGCATCATCTCTCCTAAAGTGGAGCCCCGTGCTTTAACTCCTGACCTCTATCCCTCGTCCCCACCCACCAGAGCCCCCTCCACTGATAGCTCCACTTCCCCCTGAGCTGCCCAAGGCACATACCTCCCCATCTTCTTCTTCTTCTTCTTCCTCTTCAGGCTTTGCAGAACCCCCTAGAGATCAGATCTAGCCCTCCTACCTCTCGAGGTCTGTCGAGAGGAGGCACCACTATCCTCCTCCTTACAGGACTGGAGCAGAGGACTGGGTGCTTGACACCCACCAGGCACTTGGCTCCTCAGGCCGACCCTCAGCCTTCCACGAGCTTGGCTGTGATTGGAGGCTCAGAGCCATCTGCCCTACCAGATCCTCCTAGTCCTGCCTTTGACCCTGATCGTTTCCTCAACAGCCCCCAGAGGGGCCAGACCTATGGAGGGGGCAGGGGGTGAGTCTAGACTTCCCTGGGGCAGAGGCAGCCCATACCCCATGTCCTGCCCTAGAGCCCGCTGCTGCCCTGGAGCCCCCCGTATCTGCTCGGGAGCCTTCTCCACAATCAGGAGATGGAAGAGGAAATTGCTTTTTTATTCAAGATGATGACAGTGGGGGAGGAGCTCAAGGCCCAGGGTGCCACCCCCACCTGAACCATCACCTCCTCCATCACCCCCACCCTCACCTGCCCCATTGGAGCCATCAGGCAGGGTAGGAAGAGGGGAAGGCTTGTTTGGAGGACCTGGTGGAGCTAACGAACTAGAGCCCTTCAGTCTTTCATCATTCCCTGACCTTATGGGAGAACTCATCAGTGACGAAGCCCCAAACCTCCCTGCCCCAGCCTCCCAGCTCCCTCCTGCCCTTAGCACCATCACAGACTTCTCCCCAGAGTGGTCCTACCCAGAGGTGAGTCTCCGGCTTCTCTCCTTTCTCTCTGCCTCTCCTACTCCATTGCCTCAGCCTAGCTTCCCTCAGTTTTCATGGTGGCTCTTCCCAGCTTGATTTTTCTTTTATTGGGGGTTGGGGAGTGGACCGCACCTGGCGGTCCTGAGGGCTTACTCCCTGACCCTATGTTCAGAGATGACTCCTGGTAGACTCAGGGACCATACGGGGTGCCGGGGATGAAACCTGGGTCGGCCGCGTGCCAGGCACATGCCTCACCCACTTTAGTGTCACTCTGGCCTCCCGACTTCTGTTTCCATAGAGTGTAGCTTACTCTTATTTCCATAGTTTCTCTGACTAACCCATTCTCCCTCCTCTCTCCTTGTCTGAGTTTCTCAAGTGCCGCCCAGGAGACTTATTTCCCTAGTGTCTATTTCATAGGGAGGGAACTAGGGTAACTCATCCTGAGATATGAAAATAGAGTTAAAAATGATTTCAGGCTTTGAAAGCTGAAAGACTTATCAGCATTGGCTAAGTTCTGCTTTGTTACCCCAGAGAAGGAAAAGAGGAAATATGGGCATGGGGGTAGGGGTGCTCGTGTGCAGAGGGAGCCTAAGAAAGAGCTTCCTCCCATGAAAGCTATCTGCAAATTAGTTGCTCACCTTGCGGGAGGCAATAGTTTCTTGTTTCTACTGGGTTTAGATATAGAACAGCAATACTGGCAGGGGGAGGGGGAAGAGACAGACTAACCTTATCCCATTGGGTCCTGTCCAGTCCCTGGGCTTCCTAATTCTAGCACAAGGCTTACCGTATAGTTGATATGCTCACAGGGTATGAATGAATGTTTCACAGAATTATGTTCACTTGGCTTTTCTAACTTCTATTGGCAGGGTGGGGTCAAGGTGCTCATCACCGGTCCTTGGACAGAGCCCACTGAGCATTACTCCTGTGTCTTTGATCACATCGCAGTGCCAGCCTCACTTGTTCAGCTGGGTGTCTTACGCTGCTATTGTCCCGGTATGGGGACTGGGGGTGGTAGGGGAAGGGACTAACATATGGGCATTAAGACTTCCAGGAAGCACTGAACAAATGGGTCGGATTGTTCCTGCGAGCATAAGGTTCATCTAGTCCTGAAGCTGAGCTGCATGCTCCCCAAGCCAGCAAAAGAGCCTGTCTTAGGTGCTGAAAATCCAAGAAAGCTACTCATTAACTAATTAGAAACACTGGATTAGTAATGGAGGATACGTTTGCTCCATTATCCCTCTTTTTATTTATTTATTTATTTTGTCTTTTTTGGGTCACACCCGGCAATGCTCAGGGGCTACTCCTGGCTCTGCACTCAGGAATCACTCCCTGGTGGTGCTCGGGGACCATATGGGATGCCGGGATCGAACCCAGGCCAGCAGAGGCCGGCCGCATGCAAGGCAAACGCCCTACCTGCTGGGCTATCGCTCCGGCCCCTATTATTCTTTTTAGGGGAGGCAAACACTAAGGTGCTCCGGGCTTACTCCTGGCACAAAGCCCAGGCACATATATGGTACTGGGGATCAAACCCAGTTTATCACAGCAAGGCAAATGCTTTAACCCCTGTAGGATTTCTAGTTAAGGCCTCAGTCTTAGAGCCAGTGAGCTCTTTTGCTTATTTGTTTTTTGTTTTTTGGGTCATACCTGGCATGCTCAGAGGTTACTCCTGGCTCTGCACTCAGGAATTACTACTGGCAGCGCTTAGGGAACCATATGGGATGCCGGGGATCAAACACAGGTTGGCCGCATGCAAGTGCATGCAAGGCCCTACCTACTGTACTATCACTTTGGTCCCCAGAGCCAGTGAGCTCTTGGGAGAATAAAGAGTCATTTGTGGGGCCGGAGCGATAGCCCAGCGGGTAGGGCATTTGCCTTGCACACAGCCGGCCTGCGCCGGCCTGAGTTCGATCCCCAGCATCCCATATGGTCCCCTTAGCACCGCCAGGAGTAATTCCTGAGTGCAGAGCCAGGAGTAACCCTTGAGCATCGCCGGGTGTGACAAAAAAAAAAAAAAAAAAAAAAAAAAGAAGAAGTCATTTGTTTCCTGCAGCCTGTTTTGAAACTCAGAAACATTGATTTTTTTTTTTTTTTGGCAGAGATAGTATAGGGGTTAAGATGCTTGTCTGCTTTGATCCTTGGCTCTGCACATGAATCCCTGAGCACAGAGCCAGGAGTAAGCCCTGAGCACCACAGGGTGTGACCCAAAAATAAATAAACAAAAGTACAAACAAGGGGGAAGGGTTTCTAGATCTATATTGTTCCGTTATGGTAACCATTGAACACCTTTGCCTAGTAAAATTAATTTAAACTAAATATATTAAAAATCTGAGTTACAGGGCCGGAGCGATAGCACAGTGGGTAGGGCATTTGCCTTGCACACGGCCGACCCGGGTTCAATTCCCGGCATCCCATATGGTCCCTGAGTACCACCAGGAGTAATTCCCTGAGCGAAGAGCCGGGAGTAACCCCCTGAGTGAACTTTAAAAAAAATCGGAGTTGCCTCAAGCACACTAATCACATTTTGAGTGCTCAGTAGTCGCATGTAGCTAGTGCTACTGTATTATACAGCACAGAAGTAAAACATTTCCATCATTGAAGAAAGTTTTCTTGGGCAGCACTGGTCTAGACGTCTCTGCCCCTTTGCCACTGGCATTACACTCAAGTCAGCTGTACTGTGAGACTCCAAGGATCATTAGAACAGGTTTAGGGGCTGGAGCGATAGTCCAGTGGGTAGGACGTTTTCCTTGCATGCGGCCGATCCGGGTTCAATCCCGGTGTCCCATATGGTCCCCTGAGCACTGCCAGGAGTGATTTCTGAGCAAAAGAGCCAGGAGTAACCCCTGAGCATTGCCGGGTGTGACCCAAAAAGCAAAAAAAAGAATAACAGGTTTACAACTTTGCTGTCTTTGAGTGTCCTCCCTCCCCCTACATACACATCCCATCTCAGCTGCCCTGTTCAGTGGTGTAGAGAAGGGCAAGAGATGAGGCCAGTGAACTTAAACTAAATATATTTATTTAGTTTCCTTAGTAATAGGTTCTTAGCAATAGGGTGATGACCCCTGGACTCTGATTTTGGGGGATCCAGAAGTTTAACTGCTATGTAATTGTTCAGACCTGAATGAAGTACAGTGGGTAGGGCACTTGCCTTGCATTTGTTTGTTTTTATTTTTGTGCCATACCTGGTAGTGCTCAGAGATTACTTCTGGCTCTGTGTTCAGGAATCATGCCTGGCTGGCTCAGAAGACCATATGTAGTGCCGGGAATCAAACCCAGGGTAGCTGCATGCAAGGCAAGCACTCTACCCACTGTGCTATGGCTCTGGCCCTCTAGCCCCGATTTGATCCCTAGTACTTACTACATATGGCCCCTGAGCCTTCCAGGAGTAATCCCTGAGTGCAGAGCCAGAAGTAAGCCCTAAGCACTGCTGGGTGTGGCCCCAAAATCAAACAGACAAAAGTTTATAAGTAGAGTTATCTTTTGACCTTCACCCTCTAGGCTGAATAACAAACATCTTTAACTATAGGTTCTAAAATTCAAGAGATCTTTGGTCTACAGTAGATATTAGTTCTCAGATCAATGAAATTCCATCACAGTGAAAAGGCTACTGAAGCCAGGGCCCTGTGGGCCACAATAGAGTCATAGAAGTAAATATGTTAATTGTCATCTATGGCTGTGATGAGAAGCTGGGGAAAGCAAGCCCTTCTCACTGAGACTGCCCTCTCCAGCCCATGAGGTAGGGCTGGTGTCTTTGCAGGTATCAGGGCGAGAGGGCCCCCTTTCTGCTTCTGTGCTCTTTGAGTATCGAGCCGTCGGTTCCTGTCACTGCCCAGTACTCAGCTTGACTGGTTATCACTGGATGGTGAGTATCTAGCCTCAGACCCCCAGTTTTAGGTTCCATAGTTTTTTTGCACAGCGCTATCCTAGACTCTTCAGGAGTCAGGTGGACACTTGACCCTCACTGTTCCATTTGTTTCCATTGCTGTGTTGGTGGTTTTTAAATGTGGTAGCTTACTTCCCTCACCTTGAACCCATAAAGTTTAGAGCCTAGCTCTTGTCCTGTCCACTTCACCCCCTAAGCATGAGAAGTAGGCAAAAGAAGTCAAGTGCCTGAATAGGGACAGAGTTTAAAACAAGAAATGGCTCTACATGATCATATGTAGGCTTATATGTGTTATTTATTTTTTGGCTTTTTGGATCACACCTGGCGATGCTCAGGGGTTACTCCAGGCTTTGCACTCAAGAATTACTCCTGGGGGCTGGAGGCGATAGCACAGCAGGTAGGGTGCTTGCCTTGCACGCAGCTGACCCGGGTTCAATTCCCAGCATCCCATATGGTCCCCTGAGCACCGCCAGGAGTAATTCCTGAGTGCAGAGCCAGGAGTAACCCCTGAGCATTGCCAGGTGTGACCCAAAAAAAAAAAAAAAAAAGAATTACTCCTGGCCTTGCTCAGGGAAACCATATGGGATGCCAGGGATAGAACCTGGTTCAGCTGTGTGCAAGGCAAATGCCCTCCCCCACTGTACTATTGTTCCAGCCCTGGCTTATCCATGATTTTTAATTCTCACTTTTTTTTCTCATTCAAATTATAGAAATATGTGTTTATTATTGGAAATTATAGACAAGGACATGTTAGAAAATGAAGATTGCCTCTATATGATGTGAAGAAGTCTAGTATCTTTCTTAGCATAGTGTCTCACATCTCACATAGCATCTCACAGAGGCACAAAGGCATATATGCATATGTGTGTGTATAATTCTAGAACCATGTTCCTTTCACTTCTTGGCTTTAGAATTGTTTTCTCTGTGTACATGTTTCTTCCGATTTGCTTTTCTTTCACTTCTCTTAAGAATCTCTGTTGCCTCTTGGTTTCTTCTCTTTGTTGCCTTTGTTTTCTGTCTTTTCTCATCCCTACCTCACTAGCCCTGGCTCTTATCCCTGGCTTTTCCTCACTCCTGGAAGCCGCTCTTCTCACAAAGCCCAAGTATGTGTGCTGGGTTGCCCAAGTCCGCCCACCTGGGGATCTTGCCAGCTCCCTGTTCTGTCTGTCCTGCTCTCTGACTGTTCCACACGGTATTTCCTGTCCCAGCCTAACTGTTTTACCTTCCTTCCCTGTGTCTCCTCTAAACCTCCTCTTTCATTTTTTTCCCCTTTACCTCACTTACCCATCTCCTTTTCCACTGGAGTAGTGTCGCTACTTGCTCTCTCCTCTTCCTTATTGTTTGGAATGCCCTCTGCTCTCTTGTCCGTTCTCTCTTCCCTTCATCTTATTTATCTTTCCCACTCTCTTCTCTTTAGAGGTGGGTTTCTACTCATTATCCTCCACCCTCCTCCCTACCATCATGTCTGAATTTTCATCCCCTTCTCTCCTGTTATCTCAGAACATCCCCAACCTTTACCCTGCTTTTCCCATGGCTCTGATCCTCCGATCTCCCCTCCTTGTCCTTATGTGATCTCAGGAGGGGACAGATATAGTTGTGTCTGTGTGTGTGCACGCGCGTGCATGTGCTTGTGTGTGTATTTGTGCATGAGGTGGGAGGAGGAATGGACATGGCTATCTATCTCTGTCACCTTCCCTCCCTGCCTTCCTCTTTGTGGACAGCTGCAGGGGGCCGGGAGGAGGGGTGGTGCTTTTCAAATCACAGTCCCCAGCTCTTTTGGGCAGAGGTTAACAGAGAGGAGGGACCCTGGAGTCCTTCAGTCCCAGCATGGGGGACAAAGGTAGTATCTGGGATAAGGGAATAGATGAAACAGTTCACATAAGAGAGGCCTGGGGAGGGCAGGGGTGTGTGTATGTTTGATGGGGGCAGCTGAGTGCTGGGTGGCTGTCTGGGAATTTCTGTGTCTTAAAGGGCACAGTCTGGTTTTGGATTCTGGTCTTAGGTCCTAGAATCCTTTATAAAGACTGAATCCTGGTAGGCTGTATTTAGAAGGCAGATGGGAAGCCAAGGAGATCACTCAGGGGGCTGGGGTCCATACCTGGCCCCAAAGATCTGGGTTTCCTGAGCACCACAGAGGTGACCTGGAGGTGCCCAGCATTGCTGAACCTAGTAGCACACGCTGAGTATCAGCGGGAGTGCACTACTCACACCCCCACCCCAGAAATAAAAGCCCGCAGAAGGAGGTGAGTAAAGGGAATATATTTTGAAAAGGAAAGAATATGTTGGTTTTCCCCTCCAGATCCTGAGACAGGTCTGAATTTGGTGTCTAGCATCATCTAGACCCTGCCCACTTAGCCTCCCCTGCCCGTTCCCCCTCAGACAACCAGTTCCGCATGTCCATACTCGAGCGACTGGAGCAGATGGAGAAGCGGATGGCAGAGATTGCAGCAGCTGGGCAAACTCGCGCCAGGGTCCTGAAGCACCTCCAATTCAGGTATTTCCGTGAGGTCTACACTGGGGAACTGGAGGAGGGTCTTCTTCAGGAAAATGGCTTGTATGTGACTTTCTTGTCCCCAGCCTCCTCAGCCAGTCCTTCTCCTTTTCCCTGACATCACCCTGCTCCCACCCCCACCCCGTGGCAAGAGTGGCTATTCTGGGCACTCTCTTGGCATGCCAGGCTTTGGACTATTTCTGGTCTGAAGAAGGGTATCTGTGAAGGAGAGGGGTGGGGGAGGGGCCGGTGCTCCTAGAACCCACGTCTCTGAAGGAAGCAGACAGGGAAGAATTAGTTCTGAGGGGGAGAGGCCATCTGTCATGTGGCTCACTGACCTGCTTTGAGCTCACTGAAGGCACAATATAAGCAAAGACATGAAATTAAGCTGCAAGAGGGGCTGGAGGAAGTTGGCTATGGGACCAGGGGTTCTAGATTCCCAGCACCCATGAAGGCCCTCATGCCTCCCAGCGGCTTGAACTGTAAGGCATGAGGGCCTTCACAGGTCTGGGTGCTGAGAACCTGGAGTGGGGATGTGGGAGGTGGCAGATTACACACCAAGAGGACAGGTGTGGGTGGCGAAGACACCCTAAGCCAAGGAACCAGATGCTCAGGTTCTGCATAAGTGTGTGTGTACCACAGGATGAAGGCCAGGGGCCCGGGTTCGAGGCACGGGTGGTGGTCTTGGTAGAGAGCATGATCCCACGCTCCACCTGGAGGGGTCCTGAACGTCTGGCCCACGGAAGCCCCTTCCGGGCATGAGCCTTCTACACCTGGCTGCTGCCCAGGGGCTACGCCCGCCTCATCGAGACCCTGAGCCAGTGGCGGTGAGCAGGGGCAGCAGGGAGGGTTGGGTTCGCCACTGGGAAAGAAGTGTCTGGGGACTGAGGAAGAACTGGAGGACCTGGAGTCCTGCCAAGAGGAATTGGGGTCACTGTGGGAAGAGGGATTGGATGAGAACCTGCAGTGGGAGGAATTTTAGTACCCTGGTTTATGGTAGCAACTTTTTAACCTCTTCACACTTACTCATTTCTTTGCCTCCCTTGTCCCACTTACCTCAGTGCTCTAGATACTAGCTTGTTTCTTAGTCCCTATTTTCCTC
>JAJIBD010020812.1:0-16418 GCA_021461705.1 Cryptotis parvus | reverse complement strand
GGGACAGGCTCCTGGTCTGAGGGAGGAGGGACAGGCTCCTGGTCTGAGGGGAGGAGGGACAGGCTCCTGGTCTGAGGGAGGAGGGGACAGGCTCCTGGTCTGAGGGGAGGAGGGACAGGCTCCTGGTCTGAGGGGAGGAGGGGACAGGCTCCTGGTCTGAGGGAGGAGGGGGACAGGCTCCTGGTCTGAGGGAGGAGGGGACAGGCTCCTGGTCTGAGGGAGGAGAGGGCTCCAGGGACACCCAGCCCCAGGCGGGGCGAGTGTGGCTCCTGTACGCCCCGCCATGCCCAGACTCCTTTGGGGGCAGGCTTCCATCTGTCTGAGGGGCGCCCAGGCTTCCCCAGTCAAGGCAGGAGGCCCAGATGGGCGCACTGCGGGCGGGAGCACCCGAGGGTGGGGGACACGCCTGTCTGGCTGCGGCCGCCTATGCAGCTCTGCCATGTTCGGCGCAGTCGCCTGCGACAGCCTCCCGCCCGCTCAGGGTGTCTGGGGGGTCGTTTGGGAACCGCTTTTGGGCAGGCTGCTATGCCCATCCCTCGGGCTAAACTAACCCTCAGCCTCAGTTTCTCTCTTTGTTCTGCATCCCCCTCCTCTGTGTCTGTCTCTGTCCGTCAGCGTCTGTCTCTGAAGTACCTTATTTCTCTCCCCAGGAGCCCCCTCCCCTCCCTTCATTTCTTGCCCCAAAGACCCTCCTCCCTTCCTTCTCTCAGCCTCCATTCTGCCCACAGCTGCCCTCCCTCCATCCCACTTACCTGGAAGCCTCCGGCTCCGACTCCCCTTCCTCCCCCGCCCTCCCCAGCAGCCGCTCCACCCCCCATGCTAGACCCAGCAGCCTCATCCGCCATCTTTCCCCTTCCGTGTGCCCCCCCCCCCCGACATTCTCTCCTTAGCCCACCAGCCTCCTTCCTGCTCTCGCCCGCCCCAGTGCCCTGCCCCAGACTGGAGGGACGATCCGGGCTGCAGCTGGGGGGGTCAGATGGTCAGCCTGGGAGGGAGACAGCATCTGCTGGAGAGACTCACAGACAGGCAAGGACACACGGACACAGAGGCAAGGGCAACTCGGGCATGCACACCGCTACCTGGATAGCCACCTGGATAGCCCCACACCGGCACGGAGGCGCCCTTCCCTGCAGCCCAGCCCCCAACGCTGTCTGTGCCCCCAGGTTAGGGGAGAGCTACACAGGGGCAGCCCCGAGCTGCGCCGCATTGCGGAGCGCCCTCCAGGTATGGAAGGAGAACGAGAGGTCATCGGGTGTCCGTCCCTAAAGCCTGGACCTGTCCCCACCTGGCCAGGGACGCCACCAAGGGGCTTGGGCACCGCAGATCCCCCTGACACAGGCATACAAGCTCCCAGACACATCCAGACACGGGCTGCAGACAGACACCACCGGGGTTCCGCGATGGCAGGCAGCAGGCAGGGGGGCTGACGCGCGCACACGCACACACGAGCGAGCATGCCACGCACTGGGCCGGCCAGGGGTGTCCGCGCGCACCCCGCACACAGAGACCCGCCAGTTTGCGCCTCGCACCCGCGCCGCCCCCGCACCCATGCAGACAGCGAGACATGCACCCGGCTCTTCCGGGTGGGCCGACACCAGGATCCCTCCGCCCTGCCCGCCTTCCCAGCCCCTTTCCCAGCCCGGACCCCCGCAGACACCCAATGTCACCGGAGCGTCACTCGGCCGGCCCGAGCACCTACCCCCCATCTTGGCGGCTGCGGGGAGAGAAGCGCACGGGCAGAAGGCGCTGGACCGGGGCAAGGGCCTCAGACAGGCTCAGGCGCGGGCTGGGTCCGCGCGTCCGTCCGTCCGGCCGTCAGCCGGGCCGTGCAGAGTCTGCGACGCCGCGCCACCGCCTCCTCATATGCCTGCGCGCGCGGGGGCCCGGGGCGGCCAATCAGCGTCGCCGCCGCGCTGACGGACGGCCCAGGGCCCCGCCCCCGGTACTGCAGCTGTCCTCCCCGCCCCCGCCCCTCCGCAAGGTGCCTGCTGGAAAGGGAAGCGAGGCAGGAGGGGAGATCCCAGAGACCCCCGTAAGGTGGGGTGGTGGCGTCGCCGATGAGCGGGGCCCAGAGGGAGATACTCGGCATCCCCTTATTGTAGGGCAGGACCAGAAAACGAGGGGGCAACTACGGAGTTGGGCAGGGGTGGGGGGGGGGAGCAGAGTCCCACTGCAATGAGGTCTGGGGGCCCAGAGCATCTCTCCGCAGTGAGATTCTATGAGGGGTGCTGTTCTGGAGAGGCAGCTGGAGGGAGCACCAGCGACAAGGAGGTCTCCATGGGGGATGGGGGGGCTGCAGAGAACAGGCCCAGAAGACCCTAATGTGTGTTCTCCGTTACAGCAGAGCTACCCAGGTACACGGATACACCCACAGGCCTCAAACTTGTCACAGGACCATTACCCAGATAACCCAGTTGCTGGCGTCTCTCTCACTCGTGTACACACGTACCTGCCCACCACCACACCTTCACCACATTCCGTCACAAGCTGTTTGTACTGTTGTACACACACTCACCCAGTACTACCCCCACAACCTTGGGTACATGCACACTTAGAAACAAAGTGAACACACATACCTCTCGCATGCCCTGAAACAACATAACACTAGTGCGTGCAGGAAGTGCTTACCAGGAGCTTCACCCCTTTGGATGTAGCCCCTCACACACGTGCCTGTGTACCACCTCCCAGAGATGACCCAGGAGCCAACAGCCCAGAGCACCCTCACGGGCCTTGTAGGGACATGGTGGCTGCAGTTGCTCAGTCACACGACATCACACACACGCTCTCTGGCAGATCCGAGTGGGAACACACACCCCCTAGGACTAAACTGCCAAATGGCTGCCCGCCATGGAAGAGACTGAAAAGGTGCAGCGTGCGGCTCAGTGATTCCCAGACGCCGATGCATAGTGCCACCCACGAGCTGCCCCCCATGCACATCAAGAACCCTGTCATGTACAACTTTGCTGCGCCCCAAACACACACCCACGCCCCCCCACCCCCTCTGTGTGTATGTGCACAGAGCAGCACAACTGGTGCCCACCCCAGCCCGGCCTGTCACACACAGCACCCCATCCGCTACCCCTGGAGTCCGAGGGTCACAGCCCCCGTATCCCCTTTGCCCAGAGTGAAGCACCTCCAGATGCCCCCTGGGCATGGTAGAAGGGGCAGAGAGGCGAATCCTGTGAACTTTGGTTGTGTCAGAATGTGGGTCTTTCCCACCTGTGGGGGGTGGCAGGGTTGGAGGGACACAGGCAGGGAGTGAGCCTGGGGCGAGGTGAAGGACCTGCCCAGGGAAGCCTGTGAAGGTCGAAGGCTGGAATGAGGACTGAGAAACAACAGAGAGAGAGATCCAGAGAGGGGCGTGGGGTGGGCTCAGGCAGGGAGAGAGGGAAGCGAGAAGCTTCCTCAGCTCTACCAGCACCCAGAGCTTCCCCCAATCCTGTACCCTGACCCATCCCCATCCCCCTGCTGTCCCTTGTTGCCATGGGAACAGGGAGACTGAATATGCTGCAAAGGAGGCTGGGCCTGCAGACCTGGCCCGTCTCCATGGAGACGGGGCAGGATGGAGCCTCCTCCTTCAGACAGGTAGTTGCCCCCCAGGCCCCTCTCCCCAACTCCTCTTGCCTCCCTGGGGAGGAGGACCTGGGCCTGTATCAGGATCACCCCTTTGTTTTACACACACCTCATCTAGGGAGGGATCATGGGGGAAGGGAGTTGGGGATGGAGAAGCCGGGGGGGGTGGGATATGTCGGATAGCAGATTTTAGGGTCTTTCCTCCTGGAGGAGCTCATGCCGTACCCCCTGGCTCCTGCACGGACGCCTCAGACCCAGCCTGGGGAGGCTGATGACAGTGCATGGTGCCTCGAGCGTGAGGCTCTGCGGAAGCTGCAGCGGGGAGGGGAGGGGGA
Organism: Cryptotis parvus; assembly: GCA_021461705.1. Classification (NCBI taxonomy): domain Eukaryota; kingdom Metazoa; phylum Chordata; class Mammalia; order Eulipotyphla; family Soricidae; genus Cryptotis; species Cryptotis parvus. The sequence continues at coordinate 12,510 of JAJIBD010020812.1, read as the reverse complement.
CTTGGGAAGGTCACAGGAATGGCTGGGGACAGGAAAGCTGAGCCTGGAAGACAGGCGAGGGACAAGAGGAGAGACGGACAGAATCCAGAACCAGAGAGGGGGCAGAGGTGGACCAGAGGAGACAGATCTTCAGACAGAGCCCCAGAGGAAATCGGCCAAGGTGACAGAGGGACACCGAGCCCCAGGCAGAGCGGGGAGAGACACTGAGGAGCAGAGGAGGGGATGGGACTCAGGAATGGGAAGACCACCCCACCCACCCGAGAGATGGGCCGCCTGGTGGTATTATCTGGACATTAAAATTGTCCACGGACATGGTCTAATCGCTGGACAGTCCGGCCCAAAGGGCAGAGACAGGGACTGGTCTGTAGATGAGAGAGAGAGGTGGAGACTGGGCGGTTGCCGTGCGCCAGACGCCGCTGCTGACATCTCTGCAAGCCCTGCGGGCTGCAGGCGAGGAGACAGGGCAGGGCCCAGCGGCCTGGTGCTGAAGTGGACAGTTCCTCAGCGCCGGCTCGGGCCTGCTGCAGGGCCACCCCTCTGCGCTCCACCTGCTGCCCGTCTGCCCGTCGCGCTCTGCTCTCCAGAGCTCTGTGGCACCTGGTTCTGCAGCTCTCAGCCGGGACTCCCCGGATCTCTTACTGCTGCTTTTCTGCCTCATCCCTTCCCAATTCTCCATTCCACCTCGAACTTCTCTCCCTTCGCCGCCTCCCTCGTCCCCCTCTCTTCCCTTTCTGGCTCTCCCGCCCCGCCCCGCCCCCCCACGCTCGGCCTCCTTTTGGATTTGTGTGACCTTCACTCGTCCTTCTCAGCTGCAGTTTCCACAGAAACCTCCAGTGGGGCGCGAGACAGGACCCACTTGCTCTCGGGGGGGTTGGGGGGCTGGGGAGGCCCCAGCAGACGACACAGCGGGACACGGTCCCAACTAGAGGTGGCCTCACCGACAGGGGAGGACCCCGCCCCGCCCCCGCCCATCTGGCTTGTCTTTCCGTGTCTCCTCCCCCCGTGTCCCCGCCTCTCCAGATCCCGCATCTCTCTCCATCTGTCTCAGGGTCTCTGTCGCAGCCTCCTTCCGTCCTGAGAGAAGGTCAGTGCAGCGCGGCCAGTGGCTGGGTCCTGGGCTGACCCGCTGGCGGCGGCCAAGTGGTGACGGCCACTCTACTTCGTAGTGCCACCTCTCCCCTGGCCCCAAGCACACCTTTTCATACCCCCAGAAAATGACACCCGGGTATCCCCCACTGCGTTGGGGTTTTGCTCTTTTTTTTCTTTTTTTTTATTCCAACAGGGACTGGAGGTGTGGTAGGGGAAGGGATGGGGGCCCAACTGACCCCCTCCCTGGGGGGGTCTCATAGAAATTCCGAGGTCTCTCCCAAAAAAAGAGAGAAAAGAAGAGTCGAGAGGCGGCGCCAGGGGACACGCACGGGCGCGGGAGGCCCTCCCCTCCTCCAGAAGCGAGGAGGGTTGCGTCAGAGTCCGGGGCGGGAGGCTGGCCAGGAAGGGGCTCTCCGCGCCCACCCGCTTCCCGCTTCCCGCCAAGGCGCCCCCGCTGTCGTCCCGCACCCGGTCCTCGGCTCCTCTGGCGCAGTGGTGGGGGGCGCAGAGCGGGCGTCCGCTGTACCCTCCATCGAGTCCACTAGGGGGCGCGGCCAGGCTCGGGCTTGACCGGGAACCGCCGGTGCCATCGCGGGCGGGCGGCGAGCGGGGGTCCCCGGTCCTGCGGTCCGTCCGGGGCGCCGCCCGGGGTCACTCGTGCTCGGCCAGCTCGCGGGGGGACGGTTGGGACGGGCCGCGGCCGGGGGCGGGCTGGTGGCCTCGCTGGGGGCGCCCAGGCCGCGCGGGGGCGCGCCGCCCCCCGGGCCCGCAGCGCCTGGATGCGCCGACACTCCTGGCACACCCGCACGTGCGTGCAGGGCGTGGGGGCGAGCGGCCGGGCCCCGCCAGGTGCCCCGGGTCGTCCAGGAGGCGCTGGGGACCCCCGTGCGCGCCGCCCGCGTCGCCCCCGCGCCCGCCGAGTACAGTTTGCCGTTGCTCAGGCGCATCTCGCGGACGGCGCGCAGCGGCAGCAGCGCTCGGCTCGGGCCCGGGCGCCGGCGCCGGCGGGAGCGCGACGTCTTGCGGCAGGACACCGCGTGCCGCAGTTCCTGCAGCATCTCCTGGCACACCGACACCTGCGGGAGGGCGGGCGGGGCGGGTCAGCAGAGCCTTCCCCGCCGGTCTCCCCCTGCCAGCCTCCTCCGGCCCTTCCACTCCTCCCGCCCCGTTGCCGCTCACCTCCTCTCTCCTGCGGCTTTGTCCCTGAGCCTCATCTCTGCACCACTCTCTACTGGGCTGTTTTGGGTACCCCGCCCCGCCCTCAGCCCTTCCCTCCTCCTTGTTTCTGCTCCTGTTCATGCAGTCACCGTGTGTGTGTATGGGGTCACGGGTGGGTGGGCAAGAGTGGGTGGGTGGACAGTCGGAGGTGCCCCCCATCTCCTTTCATAGAGACAACCCCTTGTGGCGATATGTGGATGTGGTTTAGTCGGCCGGAGGCACTTCTGAGAAAAGTAAATGGGGGACAGACGGGGGGGCGGGTCCAGGGAGGCAGTTAGGAGACTCTGAGGACTGCCCTGCTCAGGGGGGTCTCCTTGACGGCTCAGGAGGCCAGGGATAGAACACCCTGGAGAAACTGACCCTTGCCAGCTGGTGGCAACTGGCCAGGAGTCGGGTGGGTTCTGCCTGGGGGTGCTTGACAGGCATTTGTTTGAGCGTGAAAGGGGAGCACATTGCCACGCCACTGCAGACCGGGCGCGGGGGTGGGCCTCAGAACCGTCAGCCCAGCTCCTGACTTCACTGCTGGCTGGTCATGTGTGGGCGCTGGGCAGTCTGAGGCTGAGCTGCAAGCCTGGTTTGAGGACACACACTGGGGGTACAGTGGGCAGCCCCTCCCATGGCAGAGTTCTGCCCTCAGGAATGGCCTCTATCCCTGGAGCAAGGTGGCCGGAGAGCGAGAAAGCAGGGCCAGGCTCTCTTCTGCATCAAGCGCGGGGGTGGGGGTGTCCAATGGGCGAAGCCCCAGGAGCCCTCTGGAGAGTTCGGAGTGAGGCTCCTGCCAACAGCCCAGCTGCCACTGTCCATCACCATCTCTGTTTCCCGTGGCTCAGGAGTACCAGAGGGTGGGTTAAAAATCTGGCCTGGGGAGACTGCCTCGCCTGCCCGCTGCCCGCCTGCTGGCCAGGGTTGCCAATTCTTAGACAGCAGAGCCTCGCTTTGTGATGGATTTGCCAATCCTAGCCGGCCTTTACCTAACCACACCCCAGGCCGGGATCCAGGCAACAAAAAGCCCAGCCTGGAGTCGAGGCCGGGCCCGCTTCACTGAGCTTCCTCCTACAGGGGCAAACACAGGCTCTGGTCGAGGCCTCCTCCTGCTCTTGCTCCTGGCCAGCCCAGGGCTTCCATGGAGCCTATCTCTGCTCAGGGGCTGGCAGCAGTGAGGCTCTAGGGCACTGCCCGTCCCCCATGACTCAGCACCCACAGTGCTGACAGGGGACCAGGTTGGCCCAGAGACCGCCATGTTGCGATGCACTCAGAGTCCCGATGGGCAGAGCGTGCGTGCTGAGGGGATTTTGTGGATTCAGGGTGCTTATGGCTATGGGGTTCGGGGAGCCACCAGCCCACAGAGGGCCTTAAGCACCCTTTGGCCAGATGGGCGCCGAGGGGATAGAGGGAGGGAGATGCATGCATGGGAGCAGCCCCAGGGCCCCGGACCAAGGAGACACCAACAGGACTCAAGGGGTCTGTGCCAGAGACCTTGCGGCCTGGGGCCTGGGCGGGCCCATCCAGACCGGGAGGATTTCAGGGAGAATCGAGGGTTGGGGGGGTGTGCAAGGATGAGGGCCGGACACTGCTCTTTCCCAGGCTAGGATTGGGGAGCCGGTCAGGGGCTTCTTTAAGGCAGAAGAACAGCACTGGGTGCGGCGCAGAGAAAGTGATGATGCAGGGAACTGTGAGAGGGCGGGGCGTCCTTGGGAAGGAAGGAGAGGAGGCGGGCCAGCTGGAGCGGCGGGGCGGGGAGAAGCGGGCCCTGTCAGCAGCCTCAGACCTGCTACTTTTTTCAGGGACACAGATGTAAACTCATGAGGATCAGGGGTGGGAGGACCAAGGCTGGAGATGGTGGGAGAACTGAGTCCTGGAAGAGTCCTAGGGCGTTCTGAGGACCCTGAAATCCTCCATCCTGCATGTGGCATGAGAGCCGCGGGCCTGGGTCCTCCCAGCAGATGGCGGCGCGCTGGTGCCTCTTCCTCCTCCTGCTTCCTCTAGCTTTACTCCCTTCAACCCCCTTCCTTCGTTCCTTTATATTACTAGTAGTAGTAATAGTAGTTTTGCTTTTTTGGGTCACACCTGGCAGTGCTCAGGGGGTTACTCCAGGCTCTGCACTCAGGAATTACTCCTGGCGGTGCTCAGGGGACATATGGGATCCGGGGATCGAACCCGGATCAACCCTTCCCGCTGGACTATTGCTCTTGCTCCCCCTTTCTTTCTGGGCCCCTCCTCCTTGGCAGTACCCTGGTTTGCCCAGGCTCTGCCTCTCTCACCTCTTCCGACTCAAGCGGACCTCCAGCGTGGACCAGATGAATTCCATCACGGCCCACGAAGACCGCAATGATGAGGCCGCCAGATGAGCACAACGAAGATCCCACCGATGTTCTCCATGCCCAGACCTGTGGGTCGGGCAGGTGTGGTGGGAGGGGCCGGGCGGGGGCGGGTCAGGGGGCGGAGGTGGGGGCACTGACCTTTGGCGCGGTGATCCTCCTCCTTGGGGCACCGGCCCCCTCCCACCACTTGCGCTTCAGGATCTCAGCCGGTTGTTCTCCTGCAGCTGCAGGATGGCCAGGGTGATCTCGTCCCGGGCGGGGAGCCTGTGTGGAGACAGGAGGCACTGGCCAGGGTGATTTTGGTTGTTTTTGCCTTTTGGGTCACACCGGCGATGCTCAGGGGTTACTCCTGGCTCTTCGCTCAGGAATTACTCCTGGCAGTGCGAGGGGACCATATGGGATGCGGGGGTTCGAACCGGGGTTGGCCGCATGCAAGGCAAGCGCCCTACCCGCTGTGCTGTCGCTCCGGCCCCTACGCTGGCCAGGGTGGCTGGAGGCCAGCGCACTCTCGCAGTGGGCTGGGCCGGCCTCTGCTGTGCCCGCAAGTCTCCCCCAAGCCGCGCCTCCCCCTCTCTCCCCAGCCCTGAGGAAATGTCAGAAGGTTGTCCCACGCACCTCCTCCTGCTGCAAGCTCTGTCGGCTCCCGGGTCAGAGCGGCCCCCTTTCCTTCACTGTCCCTGGCTCCCCCGCCCTCCAAGCTCCAGTCTCTCTGCCTCCTTCCACTCACCTGGGGATGGCCAAGCAGCCTGGAACATTCCCTCCCCACATCCCTAGGGTGCTTCCTTTGGAGGGTGTTCTCTAACCCCATTTTTTGTTTGTTTGGGCACACCTAGTGATGCTCAGAGGTTACTCCTGGCTCTGTGCTCAGGGATCACTCTTGGCAGTGATCTCTTGGGGAAACTAATGGGGTGCTGGGAATTGAACCCAGTCGACCACATGCCAGGCAAGTGTCCTTCCCCGTTGGACTGTCACTCTGGCCCCTCTAATCTCAGTTTTTGTTTTTGTTTCGTGCTCAGAAGACTCTGTGGTGCCAGGGATGGAAGCTGGGGGGGCTGCATGCAAGGCAGGTGCCTTAACCGCTGTACCATTTCTCGGATTCTCCTCATGTCCCTAAAGGGGCATGAGGGCTCCCTCCCTTGTTTGTTCCCGAGCAGCTGTCACTGGCTGGCGGGACAGCATAGGGCTCCAACTTCCATGTCCCTTTGCTGCCTGAGGCAGGCGAGAGGGCATGGCTGCTCCCTGCATCCCTGGACCCCTCTGCTAAGCGCACTGCTCCCCAGGCGCCTCCCATCTCTCAGCCTCTCTCTCCTTCCCGCCCTCAGGACCTCCCACACTGGCCCTTGAGGCTCGTCTCTCCCTGGGCTCTGGCATGGGCTGGGCGCATCCCTTCCACAGCTATCACCTGGGTCAGGCAGGAAAGCAGGACACACGCTTCCCCACACTATACTTCAGACCAGGACCTGTGACCCAGAGCCTGTGCCCTGCCGTGCGGGCGAGGCCACTTCCCTGACACAGCACGGGCTTGGGTACTCTACTGAGCAGTGGTGGTCAGGAAACTGCAGTCATCAGGGAGCTGATGGTTGTGAGAACCAATGTGCCAACACTGGGTGTTAACAACCACTGGAGTCAAAACCATTGTGTCCAGACATCATGGGCTGAGCCATCACTCTTCAATCCTGCCATTCTCCAGCCGCCCACACACTCACAACCATCTACCCACCCATCCATCATCCAACAGTCACCCATTTATCTACACATATCAATCCACATATCATCTTTTCATCCACCCATCTGTCCACACATTATCCATATACTCATCTTGCATCAACCATTTATTTACCAATCAACCCAGCCACCTACCCATCCACTCATCCATCCATTCACTCACCCACTCATCCATCCATTACCCACCCACTCATCCATCCATTTCACCCACCCACTCATCCTTCCACTCATCCACCCAAACCCTTCCATCTACCATCTACCCACCCATCCTTCCATCCACTCACCAATCCACTCATCCTTCCACTCACCCACCCACATCCATCCATCCATCCATCCATCCATCCATCCATCCATCCACCCACCCACCCACCCACCCACCCACCATTCTATCCAGCATCTATTATCCTTTTTGTCCTGTGTATCTGTTGTGAATCAGGATGTGAGTTTGGTGCAGAGAACAAGTAGTGTATAAAACCAGGTTCAGAGGGCTGGAGCAACAGCATAGTGTGTGTGTGTGGGGGTGTTTACCTTGCATGTGGCCAACCCAGGTTCAATCCCTGACATCCCATATAGTTCCCAGGAGTAAACTGAGTGCAGAACCAGGAGTAACCCTTGAGCATTGCCGGGTGGTACCCAAAAACAAACAAATAACCTGGGTTCTTGGGGACAGAGCAATAGTACAGCAGTACACACAGCCTACCCAGGTTCAATCTGTGGCACCCCATCTGGTCCCCCCAAACCCTGCCAGAAATGATCCCTGAGTGCGGGACCAGAATTAAGCCCTGAGCACCACTGAGCACCCCCAAAACGAAACAGAACAAAAGAAAACCAGGGGGCCGGAGCGATAGCCCAGCGGGTAGGGAGTTTGCCTTGCACTCGGCCGGCCTCTGCCGGCCTGGGTTCGATCCCCAGCATCCCATATGGTCCCCGGGCACCACCAGGAGTGATTTCTGAGTGCAGAGCCAGGAGAAACCCCTGAGCATTGCCGGGTGTGACCCTTAAAAAAAAAACAGGTTCTTGCCTCGGGGGTGGGGATGACCAAGAGAAAAAGCCACAGGCACACTGGGTTCTCCTGGTGACCACCCCTAGACCTGTGCTTGTGGTGGCGATGTCACCTGCCCTGGTCATGCCCACACCACCCCAGCTCCCCCTGCCTGCCGGGTTGCCGTACCCAGTGGCATGCCGATGCCGTAGCCCTTGGTGTCGAGGAGGCCCCGATCTGGGTGAGGTTGCAGTTGAGGCGCCGGTGGTACTCGTTCATGGTGGACTCGAGCAGGAAGGCGTAGCGGGAGTTGAGGACGCGGGCGATGCCCTCCTCTGTGCTCTTGACGAACACGCTGGGTTGCTTCGACTGCATGTAGTTCCACATGCGCTGGTAGGTCTGATACCGAGAGTTCTGGACAGATGGGGAATGGGGAGGGAGGAATCAGTGGGGGACTCCCATCCCCCTCTTTTTCCCTGAGCCTCGGCCCTGCTGCCCCCTACCAGAAAGTCATCTCAACCCAAGAGCATGGCGAGAACAGAAGGAGCCCAGAGACAGATAGACAGACAGACAGACAGACAGACTGTTCAAGGTCAGGATGGACTCATCCATGCATCCCCCAACCCAGAGCACCACCCGGGGACCCCTCTCCTGCACACACACCCACACTGTCCACCCAGCACTCCCTGGCCCTCCAGGAACTTGGAGCAGACTGGACCCCTGCCCTACCTTGACAACCCTGGATTCTGGGGCCCTGCTAAGTAGGACAGCGCACTTCCTGCAGAGACCTTCCTGCTAGGGGACCCTTTGGGGGAGAACCTCCCCAGCCCTTGCCACTGTCTGCCTCATCCAGTGTGACACCCTGCCCTGCCCCTATCTGCATTTCCTCGACATCCCCAGGGCCCCTTTGGTCCCCCAGGCCCTCCTGCCTCCTCCAGACCAGTGTCCCCACCTGCCGCATCCCCCAGGCCCTCCTGCCTCCTCCAGACCAGTGTCCCCACCTGCCGCATCCCCCAGGCCCTCCTGCCTCCTCCAGACCAGTGCCCCCCACCTGCCGCATCCCCCAGGCCCTCCTGCCTCCTCCAGTCCAGTGTCCCCACCTGCCGCAGCCCTCCAGGGGCCACTGCTCAGCGACCACCCCCCACACCCTTAATCCAAATCCCAGCCCTCTCCAGCTATTCCTGTCCTTGCTTTCCTTCCACTTCCCTCCCACTGTGTCCCTGTTTCCTCCGAACAGCATCTGGGACCCCAGTGGGCCTGTCCAGCTCAGAGGCAATCCCTAGACCTCGGATCTGCCTCCCTGGGGAAGAAAGTGCCATTCCCCTGCTGACCAGGGCACCTGTGGGAGAGCTGCAGGCTTCCTGTTCCCCAGACTCTCTGATGGCCTGGACCAGCAGACAAATGGACAGACGGAGAGACCGCCCCTCTGACCTGGAGGCCCTGAGTGACCGTGCATGGTTGGGATGGGCGATCCTGGCCCCATGTCCCACCTGAAAGAAGGTCATGGTGGAGCCGGCGTGGATGGTGCCATACTCGATGTTGGTCTGGTCCGCCAGGTCGTCGGCCGACTCCACGGGCACCTCCATGCGCTGCGGTGAGGAAGGCGGCCAGGTTGGCCGTGTAGGAGGAGATGATGATCAGGGTGAAGGCCCACCTGAGGGGTGGAGGGGTGAGCTGCAGGCTGGAGCCGTCATGCCACCTGTGCCCACACAGCCGCACGCCCCTGGGGGGTGCCCCTCCCCAGTGACCCTGACATCTGGAAGGACTGTGGCAGCTGACAGGGGAGAGGCTGAGAGCTCATTCGAGCCAGACTCTCTGGTTTTAAACACTGTCTGCAGGGACCAGAATAGCTCAGTTGGGAGAGCAGCAGCCTTGCGGGCAGGGGGCCATGAGTTCGATCCGTGGCACTGCTCCCTTATGCGAGAGTGATCCTGGCAGCTCTGCCAGTGGGCTGTCTGGTGCCAAACCAAGTGCGTGTGTGAGCGCTCTGTGACCAAGCGTGCAACCCCCTGCCAGAACTACAGCGGCAACACAAAGGGGGGCTGGACAGAGCAGGCGTGAGGCACTGGCCTCGCTGTGACGCCCGATGCTGGTTCAATCTCGAGCACCACCAGGTCTGATCCCTGAGCACAGAGCCAGGAGTAAGCCAGGAGCACTGCTGGCTCAACACGAAAATGCAAAGGAAAGGGAAGGGGACAATTCCTGGCAAAGACGCGCACGTCCAGATACAATAAAATATAAGCTGGGGCGGAAGTGCACAGAGGCAGAGTGTAGGGTCTTTGTGGAAACTTCGGTTTGATCCCCAGCACTGCGCGGCCCCCCCACCCACCATCAGAAATGACTCCCAAGCACAGAGCCAGGAGTAGTCGCTGAGCACCACAGGAAAGAAAGAGAGGGAGGGAGAGAAGGAAGAAAAGAAAGAGGAGAGAGAAAGAGAGGGGCCAGAGCAATAGTACAGCAGACAGAACAGACAGAACAGGGGCCACAGCCAGAGCACAGCAGGTAGGGCATTTGCCTTGCACACGGCCAACCCGGGTTCCATCCCGGCATTACCATATGACCCTGAGCACCGTCAGAAGTAATTCCTGAGTACAGAGCCCAGAGTAACCCCTGAGCATTGTCAGGTGTGACCCAAAAAGAAAATAAATGAACAGATCAGCACCTTGCACACAGCTGACTCAATGTCCAGCACCACTTATGGAACTCTAATACTGCCAGGAGTGATTTCTGAATGCAAAAGCCAGGAGTAAGCCCAGGATAACACTGGGTGTGGAATGGGGCCAGAGTGAGAGCACAGCGGGGGAGGGCGTTTGCCTTGCACGCAGCCGACCCGGGTTCAATCCCGGCATCCCATATGGTCCCCCAAGCACTTCCAGGAGTAATACCTGAGTGCAGAGCCAGGAGTAACCCCTGAGCATCGCCGGGTGTGACCCAAAAAGCAAAAAAAAGCCCAAAAAACAAAAACTGGGTGAGGAAGAAAGAGAAAGAAAGAAAGAAAGAAAGAAAGAAAGAAAAAGAAAGAAAGAAAGAAAGAAAGAAAGAAAGAAAGAAAGAAAGAAAGAAAGAAAGAAGAAAGAAAAGAAAGAAAGGAAAAAAAGAAAGAAAGAAAGAAAGAAAGAAAGAAAGAAAGAAAGAAAGAAAGAAAGAAAGAAAGAAAGAAAGAAAGAAAGAAGAAAAGAAAGAAAGAAAGAAAGAAAGAAAGAAAGAAAGAAAGAAAGAAAGAAAGAAAGAAAGAAAGAAAGAAAGAAAGAAAAGAAGAAAGAAGAAAGAGGAAGATTGGTGTGTGACCCCGCTGTGGCCTGGAAACAGCCTCCCGCTGAGTAACTGGCAAGCTCCGAGGACGCAGGGCCGCAGGCATCACAGAACTGCACTCCTTGAGAAACGAAAACCCGAATGGGCTTTTCCTGGCCCAGCCTCTCAGGCTCGATTTGAGTCACAGAAGTCCTGACAGGAAAGGCCCAAAAGGGCTAGACTTTTGTAAGACAGGGTCTCTGCAAGGAGGAAGCTGCAGGAGAGATGGCTCTAGAAAGCCGCATGAGGTTCCTCGAATCTTTGGCTGGGTATGTAAAGTGAGAAAGGGCCAGAGAAGAACCTTTTCTCTGGGACAGTCATTCCCGAGCTCACGCAGGGAACAGCACCCTCTGGCGGTCGGAGTCCGTCAGAGCAGCGCACGCTCCCTGCACGTGTGAGACAACCAGGAGAAAAGACCAACCATCAAAGTTACAGGTACGCCCGGGTGTGAAAAATATCCTCATGGAGGTCCGGAGTGATAGCACATAGGGTGGAGTGTCTGCCTTGCACGAAGGTCACCCGGGTTTGGTCTCCGGCATCCCATAGTCCCCGAGCACTGCCAGGAGTAATTCCAGAGTACAGAGCCATGAGTAACCCCTGAACATTGTCGGGGTGTGACCCAAAAAAGGAAAAAAAAAAATCCACAAGGAAATTAACTGCCTGCCAGAAAGTCTTTAAAATCAGCGTCAGGGCCAGAGCCATAGTACAGCAAATAGGGCTTTGTGTTGCACGCAAGCCGACCTGGGTTCGATTCCCGTCATCCCATATGGCATCCCCTGAGCACTGCCAGGGAGTAATTCCTGAGTGCAGAGCCAGGGGTAACCCCTGAGCATCGCCGGGTGTGACCCAAAAAGCAAAAAAAAAAATAAATAATTTTTTTTCTTTTTTGGGTCACACCCGCGATGCTCAGGGGTTTCTCCTGGCTCTGCACTCAGGGAATCACTCCCTGGCGGTGCTTCGGGGACCATATGGGATGCCGGGATCGAAGCTCCCGGGCCAGCGCAGGCCGGCCGTGTGCAAGGCAAACGCCCCACTACCGCTGGGCTATCACTCCGGCCCCCAAATTAAATTAAATTAAAGGGTCTCGGGGAGACAACTCAAGGAGCTGGGTGTACATTTTTTTTTTGCTTTTTGGGTCACACCCGGCTAGTGCTCAGGGGTTACTCCGCTGTAGTCTCAGAAATTACTCCTGGCGATGCTCGGGGGATCATTGGGGATGCCGGGGATCGAACCCAGGCCGGCACAGGCCGGCAGCGTGCAAGGCAAACGCCCTACCGCTGGGCTATCGCTCCGGCCCTGGAGTGTACATTTTGTATGTGGGTGGGCTAAGTTCCATCCCTGGTACTTTAGCCAGAAGTAGCCCCCTGAGTAACTGGGTGTGGTTGAAATCATGTACCCCTGTCCAATTCAGGAATATACTCAACAATGTAAAGAGTGTACAATTTGGGGAGAGAGTACAGCGGGTAGAGCGCCTGCCTTACACCAGGTCAGCCCAGGCTTGATCCCCAGCGTCCTCAGTGATGCCTGAGTGCAGGGCCAGGAGTAACCCTATCACCAGTGGCAGGTGTACCCCTCATCCCAGGAAAGTGCGCACTGAGGCCTAGCTGAGAGAAACAGCTCAGTGTCTAGAGCGCTGACCTTGCCAGTATATGGTCCGCGAATTCCATGTCCAGTGCCATCACGTGTGCTGAGTGTGACTGTGGCAGTTCTGGGGCCTCTGGTCCAGGTCCCGCCAGTGATTTCTGGCTGCACCCACTAATGTGACATCTCAACATCAGCAACAGCAAAACAAAGGGGGCAGAGGGAAGAGAATTTCTTCTTTCTTTCTTTCTTTTCCTTCCTTCCTTCCTTCCTTCCTTCCTTCCTTCCTTCCTTCCTTCCTTC
>JAJIBD010020811.1:0-14303 GCA_021461705.1 Cryptotis parvus | reverse complement strand
CGAGCACCACCAGGAGTGATTCCTGAGTGCAGAGCCAGGAGTAACCCCTGAGCATTGCCGGGTGTGGCCCGAAAAGGCAAAAAAAAAAAAAAAAAAAAAAAAGTTTAAAACAGATCATACCCAACGTGGCTGGAGAGATAGTAAAACAGGACAGGTGCCTGCCTTGCAGATGACCTAGGTTCTGTCCTAAGCATCCCATTCAATCTCCAGAGCCCCGCCAGGAGTAAGTCCCAAGCACAGCTGTGTGTGGCACTCCCAAAAAATACACATATCAAGGCATCGGGGCTGGAGCCCATAGGCTGCACACACCTCGCAGGCAGGTGGGCTCGTGCCAGAACAGTGCGATCCCAGTGAATTCACCAGAATTACCCCGAGTACTGAGGGGGGAGCAGTCCTTGAGCACTGCGGGATGTGTCCTCAAACAAACCATTATGTTTTTAAGTTACAACTGTAGCATGACAAGAGCCTTCCTTATAAAAATGGTAAAAAAAGGGGCCGGAGCGATAGCCCTGAGTGTCGCCGGGTGTGACCCAAAAAGGAAACAAATAAAACTGTGGAAGCTACTTTTCATACGAGCGCTTCAACTCGTTGTTTTCCAGACGGGCCCGCACCCTCCCTTTCGGTCTCCGGAGGATGCACGCCCGGGGTTAAGGCAACCAGCAGAGCTACCTGTGCCCGGCGCAGGGTCCCCAACCCCTGCAGAGTGAAACAAATGGAAAGCACCAGAAGCAGGGGGTGGGGGACGGGGACCGAGCAGCAACAGCGTCGGGTGTTTGCAGCTACCCCGGCTGCGTGCCTTAAAACCACACCCCCCCCCTCAGGACTCCCCTCAGCGGCCGCAGCTGCGCTGCTCGCGCCCCCTCCCGCCCCTTCCCACAAACCGACTTCAGCCCCTAAGGGGTCTCCCCGGACACACACTCGCTCCGTCTTTATCTCACCACCAGCGCCTTTGGAGTCCCCACAACACCATCCCCGCAGCGGGACTGCGCCCTCGGGCCACCCTGCCTCAGAACCCCGCTCCCTCCACCACTTTCCCAGCGTCAACTCCGCAGCACCGCGGGCAGAAATCCGCCCTGCCCTCTCGCGCGGTTTCCCTCCGGCCACTCAGCAGGGCCTCGCTCACCTATATGCTGAATAAGAGTCTCATGCTCTACCGACTGAACTAGCCGGGCAGTTTCCTATATGCTGAATAAAGCGTCCGGGTTTCCCCCGACCCAGGAGCCAACGTACCCGCCAAGCGCGCTCAGACAGGGCTCGGCGCGCTTTGGCCGCGCAGCCGTAGTGGCAAAGTTTCTGAAATTCCCGCGCTTTCCTGTCACCACGGAAACCGGCGGCAGCCCGGAAACAGCCTCTGAGAAGGCCACACCAGACACGTAACGGAAGGGCGGAGCTGACGAGTGGAGGTCGCGCGAGGCTTCCGATTGGCCAGCCCGCTCTTCCCGCTAGACGTCATCACAGAGCGCCGGAAGAGGCGCTCATACTCCCTTACGCGTTCTGCTAGGCGACCGCCCCCTCCACCTCCAACGCTTTCGGTCGCGCCTTGTGCGTCACAGTGATTGGTGTCCCGGGGTCGTTAATCGCTATCTGAAACCCGAATATGAGCGCAAGATAGTCCCTAAAACGGTAGCAAGAGGCAAGCTGGTTACCTCACCCTGTCCGTCGCAATGGAAGTCTACAGTTTGGGTAAATAAAAAGATTGTGGGGAGGGGAAACTACGTCTTCCAGCATGCCTTGCGGATCGGAAAGCCTTCGCCACAGTGTTCCTTGGAAACCGTAGGCTTATGGAGAGGCCTCTCCGACACCGGAAGCTGGCACATTTTCATGGCGATCCACTTGATTAAAGCGCTCCGTGTTCTTATACACGTCAGTAGATAAGGACTGGAGAGTTATGTTTTCCTACCTTAAGAGAGTAGGCTAAAGAGCCCACCAGCCCTAGGAAGACTACAATTCCCCACGCGTCCCCTAAGTCTCGGGCAAGTCCTCCAACGTCTCTGACCTAAGGGGACGCCTGGGGCGCCGAATTTTCCAGGGAAGAGGAAATCGGCCCCGACCCGCGGCTGCGCACCCGAGTTCCGCCCCCTGTGTTTGTTATTGTTGTGCGGTTCGGGCTGCTTCTGCCCCGCCTCCGCCAGCCGCCCTCCGCCAATCAGTGTTGCGGTCGCTTTGAGGAGCATGTGATTAGAGCCAATCGCCTTGTCGGAAACTTAGAGAAACAGACGGCTGGACCCTGTCTCTCTCCGCCATGTTAGATTCTCCCGGCTGGGGACAGCAGCAGTAGCCGCGAGCGGTCCTCGCGCTGGCCTTTGCAGCAGGCACCCCCGGGGCGGGGAACTGGTAAGAAATTGCTGTGGTTACCGAGAGGCGAGGTAACGTCGGCACTGAAGGTGTTTGGGGAGACTAGGGAGGAGGCCTGCCAAAGAGAAAAGGTGACTTTTTCCGAGTCTGGGACAGAGGGTCGTTTCGGAGAGAGCCGCTCGTTTTCTGGAGGCCCGGAGGGGGAAGCTGCCGGAGTGATGATGGGTCGGAGGTTCGGAACTCCGGGCTTCTGGGGCAGCCGAGATTCCCCAGCACAGAGGAAACCAGAGTTCTGGGCTAGGGGCTGGCTTGGGGAGTTACAGGGAACGAATAACCGGGTGACTCAGATGAAGTCTTCAAGGAACGAGCCATGACACGGTACTAGCCTCACTCTCGCCATCCCCCACCTTTTTATTTTTCTTTTTTGAGACCCGTAAGAACGTCTCAGTGATCAACAAACTTACATTGGCGAGACATCGTTGACACTTTTTGTCAAACATTCTTAGTTACGTATTGAGAGCCCTGGATAGCTTGTACAGACCTTTGGTGGAGACAGGAATCAAAATTCGGGTTCCTTATCTGCATCCGTTTACGATATCCCGGAAAAAATCAGCAAAAAGGAAAAACCTAATGTGTACCCAGTTAAAGGTCAGTGGCACGAAGAAGGCCAGTTATGAAAGCTTGAAGGCCTAGAGCTCCAGCTCTCTGACTTTGTAACCGGTTTTAAAACTACTGGGACAGATGGGGTTAACTTTAAAAGCTTTGGTATTTCCACCAGTTCTAGTTTAATGCCGTCGCTCAAAAGATGTTCACGTGGCAACCAGCGCAACGCCGTTCTTTACGAAGACCTGGATATGGTCCAACTTGCCTGAACTCCCCGACTTCCTGTTTGGTGCTCTCCGGATGAGTCCGCATTCTCTAAATTTCAGTTGTGTTATTTGAGAAAAGGGAAAGAAAAGTTGTCTTCCGGACTCAAAAGTGTTTCTCGGAAGTTGAAATTGTGTTTTAGAACATCCACTTTTGGTAGTTACTTTATTTCCCTGACGTTCTTGCCCAAGATTCTGCAGTTAATAGAAAATCTGTCTAAAATGTGACAACCCCAAGAATTGTCGCCTGCCTTATAAATTAATTTCCTTTTTTTGCTTTTTTTTGGGGGTCACACCCGGCAATGCTCAGAGGTTTCTCCTGGCTCTGCACTCAGGAATTACTCCTGGTGGTGCCTCAGGGGAACATGTGGGATGCCAGGGATCGAACCCGACCGGCACTAGCCAGCCGCATGCAAGGCAGACGCCCTACCCGCTGGGCTATCGCCCCGCCCCTTAAATGAATTTTAGATAGGAAGATTATTGATGTTACAGTTTGTTAGCATTTTAGTGGTGAACTTGGCCATACATGGAAAAATCTTGGAAGATAATTGTTTGGGGGTTCACACATGGAGGTGCTCAGGAGCACTGGTGCTGTGGATTGGAGTTGTGGGGAATCACTCCAGGCAATGCTCAGGATCTTGCGGGTCCAGAAATCCAAGTCAGGCTGCCTCCCTGCAAAGCATATATTTCAGTGGGCCAGAGCAGTAGTATAACGGCTGAGGGTGTACTGACCCAGATTTGGTCCCCATGTTCCCCAAACCCACCAGGAGTGATCCCCAAGTGCAGAGCCAGAAGTAAGCCCAGAACACCGCCAGGTGTGACTCCAAATCAAAATTAGTAGGTAAGAGGCATGAGCGATACAGTACAGCGAGAAGGGTGTTTCCCTTGCACTTGGCCGACCCAGATTTGATCCCTGGCATCCCATATTGTCCCTCGAGCACAGCCAGGAGTAACCCCCTGAGCATTGCCAAAACACCAAAAATAAATAAATGAGCGTATGCACCAGCTACTTGACCTATCTCTCCAGCCTGGAAGTTAATTTTAATGACATTATTAGTGCTCTCACTGGGCTGTTAGTATACATACAGTGGGATAATATTTTCCATTGTAATTAATGTTTTTCTTTTAGGGAAGGATTGTTTGGGGGCCACATCTGGCAGTCCTCTGGCCTCCTCCTGGTGGGACTGGGGATCCTTATGTGGTGCTGAGGATCAAGCCTGCATTAGCCAGCTGCAAGACAGTTTGCCTTGTCCACTATACTATCCAACCCCAAGACTGAGTAATTTTTATTTTTATTCATTTTCTTGCTTGCACTCAGGAATTACACCTTGCGGTGCTCGGGGACCATATGGGATGCCGGGTTCAAGCAGGTTTGAACGCGTGCAAGGCAAATGCCCTATCCACTGTGCTGTCGCTCTGGCCCCAGTAATTTTTATAATATTTGAAGCACTTCAAAAAAGGTGCAAGCACAATTTTATTTGCTCTTTAGGTGACATTTGCAAAGTAGGTGAAGCAGGGTTACTAGTTCGTTTACCTGTGTTTCAGATGTTAAAGTGGCTGGCTCACAGTTTTGCGGCTAATAAATTGCCAGAGCTGTGGGTGAAATCTTAACTCCTCTCAGCCTTGGTTCTCCCTCGCCCATTATACGTATCTCCTAGGAGGACAACTCATTCCCCTTCTATGTCTGGAATGGAGTATGACTTCTGTGTTTGTCTTATTTTGGCCTTTGTTGTCATGGTTGCCGTGAGTGGGTCCCATTCTTGGGGTGCGTGCTCGCACATTGTGGTTTTCATGCACACCTGCTGCAGGGCACCTGTGACTGGATCCTCTTTGCGGCCCTGGTGCGGTCCCACACAATGTGCAGCGAAGAGGAAGTCTGCCAATTGAATTATCCCTGACCCCACAATTTTTTTTTTTCTTTTTGTATCACACCCGGCGACACTTGGTTTCTCCTGGCTCTGCACTCAGGAATTACTCCTGGCGGTGCTCGGGGACCATATGGGATGCCAGGGATCGAATCCCGGGCGGCACAGGCCGCGCCGCGCAAGGCAAATGCCCTACCCGCTGGGCTATTGCTCCGGCCCCAGCCCTACGATATTTTTTTCAGATGCTTGATAAAAGATTTGTTGATCACTATCTTAAAAGCTGACTATTTTTGAGCCAGGACTGTGGCACAACTCTTAGACCTCATGTCTGGGTGCATAAAGCACTGAATTTGGTATCTTGTCCGCATGCCCCAGTCCCTAGGGTAGCCTGGTATTTCTTTGGTGGCCTGTGAGCCACCAGGCCTGCATGAGTACCAGCAGATCTGGAGAAGCCCAGTAAAGCTGAGTTTTTTTTTTTTTTTGTTACAACTTAAATTTCTATTTATTTGGGGTAGGGTGCCCCAAATAACAAATGTTCAGGGCCTAGTCCTAGCTCTGCTCAGGAGTCAGTCCTGATGGAAAATCATACACAGTACTGAGGATATGGCTATGGGGAGCTGCCTAGTCCTCACTCTGCCCAGGGGTCAGTCCTGATGGTGCTGAGAAATCATACGCAGTGCTAAGGATCAAAGCAGGGTCAGTTGCATGCAAGGCAAGAACCTTAACCCCTATACTGTCTCTCTATCCTCTTTTTATTTATTTATTTGTTTTTAATGGTTTTTGGGCTACACCCAGCGGGCTCTGGGATTATTCCCCGGCTGTCTTGAGTGGTCCATATGGAACACTAGAGATTGAACCCGTGTCAGCTGCATGTTAGGGTAAGGACCCTACCTGCTATACTATCTCCAACTCCCTAGCCTCTTATATTTATATTTAAATGAACTTGGGTAAATTTATGAACAATTCAACCTAGGAATTCATTAATAAAATCCTTAGTTAGGGCCTAAATGATGAACAGTGGGTAGGTTCCTTGCCTTGCACATGACCAACCTGGGTGATACCCTGTATCACATATGGTCTCCTGAACCCCACCAGGAGTGATCCCTGAGCATAGAAACAGGAGTAAGACCTGAGCACCATTGATACGGCCCAGAAACCAAAGTTAAAGTCCTTAACAAATAGCCAGAGGGGCCAGAGCCATAGACCAGCAAGTAGGGTGTTTGGCTTGCACATGACTGACCCGGGTTCAATCCCCAGCATCCCATATGGTCCCCAAGCACCACCAGGAGTAATTCCTGAGTGCAGAGCCAAGAGTAACCCCTAAGCATTGCTGGGTGTGACCCAAAAAAGAAAAGAAATACTTGCTTTGCATGCTGTCAACTCAGTTCGATCCCTAGCATCCCATATGCCGCCCCATGCACTGCTGGGAGTACTTCCTGAATAGAGCCCAGTAACTAACTCCTGGGCACCACGGGATGTGGCCCCCACAGCAAGCATCTTCTAATGTGTTTTTCTCTCTCACCTACCCTTTCTGTTCTAGCCTCACAGCATGGAACCACAGGTTACTCTAAATATAACAAAAGGTTACTGTGTCTCACCCACCCAATCAACTCCAGCTGCACAGCATGGAACCATTGGTTACTCTAAATGTGATTACTCTAAAAATAAAATTCAAAGCTTTCTGGTTTCTGACCCAGAAATTACAACTTGGGCTGATGTGGAAGCTATGGTGAGTGTTACTTTGAATTTTGTTTTTCCACTTCTAAAGCATATATATTTTCCAATATAGTTATTTTGGGTTCAGAGCTTTACAGTTTGTCTTATTTACCATTTTTGGGTCATTTGGAAGTGTTTCACCAGGGGTGAGTATTCGTAATTGACCAGGGGGTAGAGTCTTTGTAATCAGAGATGTGCCATAATAAAGGGTACCAACTAATTTCTCTTTGAAGAATTTAAAATTTTCATTTTTTTTTTTTTTGCTTTGTAGGTCATACCCGATGATGCTCAGGGGTTATTCCTGGCTCTGCACTCAGGAATTACTCCTGGCAGTGCTTGGGGGACCATATGGGATGCCGGGGATCGAACCCGGGCGGCACAGGCCGGCCGTGCAAGGCAAACGCCCTACCCGCTGGACTGTCGCTCTGGCTCCTCTTTGAAGAATTTAGAAAGGAAAAAATTGTGAGATAGAACTCAGAAAGCTTATGAATTTTGTATATAGCCTGAACAATGAATTGGTGTGGCCTCACCCAATCAGGCTGCTCTTTTAAGAGCTGTTATGTTAATATAGTGTGTGAACAACTACAAAACTAGAGCTTTGCAAAAAAAAAAAAAATTTTTTTTTCATTGCTCGCACATCAGATGGTGAGTGGCTAAGTTGCACAGTATTATTATTCCCGTAGGTGTTTAGAAAGCAGCGCAGCGGGTTGTTGTTGTTGATCGTTGTCCACTCTTGGTTTGCCCTTCGTACTCTTCTGCATTTGTTTGATTTGCATCCGTAAATGTTTTACTTTCAGTGTTTATCTAGAGAAATTTTTTGGCAGAAACTTCCCTTCACCCCGTTGCATGTAATGGTAACTAAAAAGGAAAGATGGTGATGATGATGATCCAGAAAGTTCAGTTTTATCAGATTATGTGAAAAGCAGTAATCTTTTCCTAGAATCTATTTCTGAATTTTCTTATTTTTTTTTCTTCCTTTCCTTTTGTTGCTGTGATGAACAGGGTTTACTCACGTGGTTGTGCTTTCCAGAAATGACACCCTTCATTTTTGCTCCAGGGCTCCCAAGCAGCTGTGTTGTGGGGTTACCCTACAGTTCATGGGATGAAACCACAGGTTGAAGTCAAGAGCTTGAGCCTGCAAGGCAGCCTTTTTGTCACTGAGCTCCCCAAAGCCAGTAGCTGGATGAGCTGACAGCTTGCTGTGTATATGTATATGCATAGGCGTATGTGTGTGTATATATATGTATATACATATACACACACACACACATATATATATATATATATATATATATATATATATATATATATATATATATATATATATATATATTTTAAGGTATAAAATAAAGTGAGACCAGAGCAACAGCACAGCGGGTAAGGCGTTTGCCTTGTATGTGGCCAACCCTGGTTCGATCCCCAGCATCCCATATGGTCCCCCCGAGCACTCCATATGGTCCCCCAAGCACCGCCAGGAGTAATTTCTGAGCAAAGAGCAAGGAGTAACCCCTGAGCATCGCCTGGGTGTGACCCCCCAAAAAAAAAAAAAGAAAAAAGAAAATAAATAAATAATAAAATAAAACATTAAAAAAGTAATACTTGGGACCTGAACGATAGCACAGTGGGTGGGCCCTTGAACACAGCCCATCTGGGTTCGATCCCTGGAATCCCATATGGTCTCCTGAGCACTGCCGGGAATAACCCCTGAGCGTCACCCAGGTGTGACCCAAAAACAAACAAACAAAAAAATCAGTATTCCAAATACATTTATCCATGTGTAACAAAGTAAAAGTCAACACCTATATATGCCCTTTAAGTATCTTTTTGTGGTTATAGTTTGGGTGAAATGACTATAGTATGGCATTCATGTGCAGCGTTACTGTACCCCTCCAAAATGCCCAATACTGCTCACACAGTGATTTATTTATTTGTTTGATTTTTTGGAACACTTGGCAGAGCTCAAGGCTTACCCCCTGGCTCTGCTTAGAAATCATTGCTGGGGCCGGAGAGATAGCCCAGCGGGTAGGGCGTTGCCTTGCACGCAGCCGGCCCATGCTGGCCCGGGTTCAATCCCCGGCATCCCATATGGTCCCCCGAGCACCGCCAGGAGTAATTCCTGAGTGCAGAGCCAGGAGAAACCCCTGAGCATTGCCGGGTGTGACCCAAAAAAGCAAAAAAAAAAAAAGAAATCATTGCTGGTTGAGTTCAGGAAACCATCAGTGGTGCCAGGGATTAAACTCAGGTCAGCTGCATGCAAGGCAAGTGCCCAACCTGCTGTACTATCTCTCCAGCCCCCTGCTCATGTTCTTTGTGTTTTTAGGTCTGGTGTGGGTCGTAATTTTTTTAATTTATTGTAGTTTAGACAATCTGTTTATAGTAGCGATAGTTGCAAATATAATTGCAGTCTTTTGAATTTGTACATGATATTATGTGTAATTTTGACATGTTTAAATGTTTTGGTAGTGAAATATACCCATTCTTGCATGTCTTCTGGGTCTCTATTACTGTCTACCTTTTTGATATCTTGATCCTATAATGTATACATTTTAATTACAGGTAAAAAGTTTCATTTGATCTGAACACTATACAAATAAAATACCTGGATGAGGAGAATGAAGAGGTAAAGTATGTCATGCAGATATAGAATGACTGCATTCATTAATACGACATAAATAGATACCAGTGTTTTACTAAATGTGGGAAATTGTGGGAAATGGTAATGGCAGATTAAAACTCACCATTGAATATACACAAAGAGACCTAAGTGATAAACTCAATACCTGCAGGGCTAGCCACAGTGTGTAAAATAAGAGGGAGAGAGATGCAGAGACAGAGAGAGAGAGAGAGAGAGACAGAGAGAAAGAGAGGAAACTGGGGTACCTGCTATTAAGGCAGCATGGGGGTGGGCGGGAGGGGGTGGGGTACATTGGTGGTGGAAATGGGGCACTGGTGGAGGGATGGGTGCTGGTATACTGTATTACCAAGAACCAATTATGAACACCTTTGTAATTGTATGTTTCACTGTGGTATAATAAAAAATTTAAAAAAAAAAAAAAGTATGTCATGGAACCTGTTGCCAGATGCCCAGAATAGAGATTTTATTTCTCAGAAATGATGAACTCTTGGGTCTGGAGTGATGATACAATGGGTAGAGGTTTGCATGTGGCCGACCCAGGTGCTATCCTCAGCGTCCCTTGTGGTCCCCTCGCCTGCCAGGAGTGATTCCTGAGTGCAGAGCCAGGAGTAACCCCTTTCGCATCGCTGGGTGTGGCCTCCCAAAAAATCAGAACAAACAAACCAAAAAAAAAAGAGAATTCAAAAACTCAGAATAGGGGCTGGAGCGATAGCCCAGCGGGTAGGGCTTTTGCCTTGCACGCGGCCGGCCCATGCCGGCCCGGGTTCGATCCCGGCATCCCATATGGTCCCTCAAGCACCACCAGGAGTGATTCCTGAGTGCAGAGCCAGGAGAAACCCCTGAGCATTGCTGGGTGTGACCCAAAAAGAAAAAAAAAAAAAAACCCTCAGAATATTATTGATGTTCGTGCAGCCGCTAAATGCTTTATTTAGAGGTGACTACAACAGTATGCCACCCACACAGCAAGCCTGGCAAGCTGCTCCTGTAGTATTTGATATGCCAAACCAGTAACATTTATATTAGGTCATTCCCGTGACCTAATATAATGGTTTGAGGCTCTTTATGTTCCTGGAGCAAGCGGATGCCTTTGGGTTCTACTAGCATGAGACAGGACATAGGGAGATATTACTGGTGCCCGCTCTAGCAAATAGATGACTAACGGGAAGATAGTGATAGTGATAGATAGTGAATAGTGTTAATCTCATTTGTATGGTGGTTTAAGTATAATTGATAATTGCATGTTCTAAGCCAGCATGTGGAAACTGACATGACGTCCCTTATTTCTTTTTAAGTAGAGAATTGGGGCCAGAGCAGTAACAGCAGGTAGGGCGCTTGTCTTACATATTTGATCCTGTTTAGTCCCCCAGGCACCACAAAGAGTGATTCCTGAGTGCAGAGCCTGGAGTAAACCCCCGCGTATATATTTTTAAGAACTTTGATTTCTAAAGATTGGTAGTTGAGTTTAGGATATAATAGCTAAACACCAGCCCCACCCCGTGTCGGCTCCCTCCCCGGTGTTCCCATACTCCGCCTCCACCTCATCCCCCTGCCCTGTCTGCCACTTGGCAGGCACTTTACAGAACGCAGTGGTTCCCCTTAGAATGTCTCTTTCTTAAAATAGAAAGAAGCAATGAAGAAAAATCTGAAGCATAGCTTTTTTTTTTTTTTTTTGCTTTTTGGGTCACACCCGCGATGCTCAGGGGTTACTCCTGGCTCTGCACTCAGGAATTACTCCTGGCGGTGCTCGGGGACCATATGGGATGCCGGGATCGAACCCAGGCCGGCACAGGCCGGCCGCGTGCAAGGCAAACGCCCTACCCGCTGGGCTATCGCTCCAGCCCCAAGCATAGCATTTTTTTTTTCTTTTTTTGGGTCACACCTGGCGATGCTCAGGGGTTAGTCCTGGCTCTGCACTCAGGAATTACTCCTGGCGGTGCTCAGGGGACCATATGGGATGCCGGGGATCGAACCCGGGCCGGCATAGGCCGGCCGCGTGCAAGGCAAACGCCCTACCCGCTGGGCTATCGCTCCGCCCAAAGCATAGCATTTTTAAAGCTATGGTTTGTAATAATAAAAATGAGGTAAAAATCTTTATTATTGATCACAGTGTGCTATACCAAGAATACTCTTAGATACATTGTAATCTGTTTAACCCATGAGGGTACAAAGGCACAGAGATAGGTAATCTGCCCTAAAGCACAAAAAAGCAAGTAGTGGCATGGAGATGTATGTATGTATGTATGTATGTATGTATGTGTATGTATATACACGTATGTATATGTATATATGTTTATAAACACACACAGAGGTGTGTATCTAGCTCCTCAGTGTACCAGACACAAAGGAGGACATAGTAAACAACAAAATTCCTAATTTTATTTTATTTTATTTTATTTTTGCTTTTTGGGTCACACCCGGCAATGCTCAGGGGGTTTCTCCTGGCTCTGCACTCAGGACTCACTCCTCGCGGTGCTCGGGGACCATATGGGATGTCGGATATCGAACCCGGGCCGGCATGGGCCGGCCGCTTCAAGGCAAACGCCCTACCCGCTGGGCTATCGCTCCGCCCCCTAATTATTACAGCCAATTGTTGATGCTGGAAAAGCCAAACGCCTCTCTTGATGTTGCATCTGTTCTGTGAGGCTGATCCTCATAATAGATATGTTCAGTTGTTGAGAAATTTATCTTGACTATTTTTTTTTTTCCTCTTGCAGGTTTCCATCAATAGTCAAGGTGAGTTCCTGAGATCTGCCAAGTTCTGGGCGACACTAACCAGCAGCAAGGCTTGGTACTTGGGATCCAGACTGTGTCAGTGATCTGACTCGGGCCTTCCACATATAAAGCCTGCACTCCAGCCCTCTGAGCCATTTCCCCAACCCCCTACTCAGTTTATTTATTTATTTTTGTTGTTGTTGCTTTTTTTTTCTTTGGAGGGGGTGGTCACACCCAGCAATGCTCTAGGGTTACTCCTGACTCTGCACTAAGGAATTACTCCTGGTGGTGCTTGGGGGACCTTATGGGATGCTGGGGGAATCGAACCCGCTGGATTATTGCTCCGGCCCAACCGCTTTCATTTTGGAGTAGTCAAATATGTTGTATGATAGGGGCTGGAAAAATGGCCCAGCGGGTAGGGCGCTTGCCTTGCACGCAGCCGGCCTCTGCCGGCCTGGGTTCGATCCCCAGCATCCCATATGGTCCCCCGAGCACCGCCAGGAGTAGTTCCTGAGTGCAGAGCCAGGAGTAGCCCCCTGAGCATGGCGGTGTGACCCAAAAAAGGCAAAAAAAAAAAAAAAAAAAAAAAGTTGTATGATAATTTGACTTCGATGGTGCCATAGCAGAATTTTATTTTTATAGCAGTCACCTTAGGGTGTATCTGAATGGACCAAAAGAATAAATTCCATGGCAGGCTCTCTTCTGTTTAAGATGCTACTCTTTTACAATAACATGGCTCCAAATTTAAGGCAACAACTTACTCTCTTGATGATGCAAGTGGCGGGAGGGGTCTGAGAGAGAGAGAAAGAGAAAGTAGCTCTTTACATACAGGATTTCTGAGTGAAGAGAACTGGCCTGACTCTCAACCCATGGTCTGCCCTTGGTCTCCTGAGTGCTGCTGGGTGTGGTACAAAAACAAACATAAAGATTGTAAGCTGCGAATACCTTGAAATTGAGGATTTTGGGAGATAGTACAGAGGTTAAGTTACTTACTGCCTTGCATTTGTCCAACCCTCTTTCAATTCCTGGTACTGTGTATGATCTCCAAGCACCACCAGGAATGGTCCTTGCACAGAACCAGGGGTAAGCCTAAGCAAGTTCAGATGTGTGTTCCATAAACCAAAAAGGTAGGATTGATTTAAATAGAGTCTCTTGGCTGGTGAAGAAGTATCACAGTATGTACTTTTTTTTCTGTCCTTTCAGGAGAATATGAAGAAGCACTGAAGGTAATGGTTATTTTATCTCATTTTTGAAGAATTTATAAAATCAGTAAATATTTTATATGTATCAGATATCCTATTTGTCTGGGGCCAGAGCAATAGCACAGCAGGTAGGGCATTTGCCTTGCATGCAGCTGACCCGGTTTGATCTCCAGCATCCCATATGGTCCCCTGAGCACCGCCAGGAGTAATTTGTGAGAGTGTAGAGCCAGAGCAACCCCTGAGCATTGCCGGGTGTGACCCAGAAAACAAAACAAAACAAACAAAAAAAGCAAAGTGTGTACTCCAGCCCTTTGAAACAGTTCCCAGCCTAACCGCTGTTCTGTTTAAGTGCCTGATACTCCACTTGGGAAAGGAGAGGCACTGTTTGATTTTACATCTTAACATTTGCTCTCAGATGGCAGCCAAACAGGGAAACCAACTACAGATGCAAGTCCATGAAGGCTACCATGTTGTTGACGATGCTCTACCCCCAGTTACAACAGAAAAACGACCAGTTTCAAGGACAGGAAAGAAGCCACTTGCCCATTATTCTTCACTAGTGAGAGTCTTGGGATCAGACATGAAGAACCCAGAGGGCCCCTGCGAAACAGGTATGAAGGGAATTGAAAGGTCTGTCTGCAGTTTTTTCTTTTTCTTGGTTGGGGGATGGGGTGGGGAATGAGTGGGTCAGAGTAGGGACGTGGGCCATACCTAAAGATGCTACAGAATTATTTCTGGCTCTGGGTCCGTAGGTCACCTGACAGTGCTCAGGGGGACCATATATGGTGCCAGGGATTTGAGTCTGTGTCAGTGGGAGGGAGTTTGTTAACACCCTGAACTATCTGGCTTTTGCTTTTTTTGTTAGTTTTTGGGTCACACCCCCAGCAGAGCTCAGAGCCTATTCCTGACTACACTCAGGAATCCCTCCTGGCAGTGCTCAGGGGAACATGTGGGGGCTGGGATTGAATTCAGGTCAGTGTGTACAAAGAAAGCTCCCTGCAGCTGTCTTGTC
>JAJIBD010020809.1:0-11586 GCA_021461705.1 Cryptotis parvus | reverse complement strand
GCAAAGTTTTCTCAGGTTGTTTTCTTATGAGAATAGACCAACACCTAATAGGGCAACATCAAAGGATTGGTGATGGTAATGATTTGGTTTCAATTCCCACAAAGGTGATTTAAAATGTTCAAGTCAATCTCATACTTTCCATTCCATGTCAATTCCCAAAGCCCTGAAAATCTAGGGACCACCATTCCATCATCAGCAACATCCTTGAACTTAACATCTCCATTTTAATTGGGCAGATACTTCCATCATTATGTGCAAGTGTAGGTTCTTCTCATGTGCTTCCCTCGTTTCTTTCTGCCCAAGTCTCTTTTTTTTTTTTTAAGTATTTTATTATACCACCGTGAGATATACAAATAAAAAGATATACAATTAAAAAAGTTCATATTTGGGTTTTGGTCATACAGTGTTTCAGCACCCGTCCCTCCACCAGTGCCCATCTCCCACCACCAACGTCCCCGGTTCCCTCCCCCTTCCCCAGCCCCCTCCATGGCAGGTTCTTTATTTCTTTCCCTTTCTCTCTCTTTGTATTTTCCTTCCCTTCCAGACTATGGATTACAGAACATACATTAAAGGGTTGTTATGTGTATCTTTTTGCCTCTATTTAATGCTCAGTTCTAGGTTGGCATTAGTAACCTCGACAATTATTAGCACACTGTTCCATTTTCTGTCTTACCTAATTGCCCAAGTCTCTTTACCCATCATCTTATTGGGTAAGAACAAAATGAAGCCAAACCTATATACTTCTTTACCTTCTCTTTCTCTTCTGCTACATATTTAATCTATTGATTATTTAAGATAATTTTATTATCAGGAGTAAAATAATTTATTCTTTTATTATCTTCGATAATAGTAGTTACTGTTATCCATCACTTGTATCATTTGTCTTCCCATTGTTCATCGATTTGCTTGATTGGGCACCAGTAACATTTCCATACTTCCTGTCAAATTCTAGTGTAGCCCAAGGGCATCTGCTCACTCCAGGAACATGAAGAGCCTCAAACAATTTTTTCAGGTCACGGGAATGAGGTCTATAATTGTTACTGGGGTTTGGCATATCAAATACAACATGGGTAGCTTGCTAGGCTCTGCCGTACAAGTGGGATACTCTTGTAGAAGACTCTCATATCATACATTTATTGATGAATTGCATGGCTACGTGAGAGGGGGAAAGATCAGCTTTTCTGCTGGGTAGAGTTCTGACAAGCTGTGCAGTCTGATATTGAAAATGGCGGCCCTCATGGCTTGGGCCAGAATTCCTCTGGCTTCTTGGATATATGGAAAATATAACTATTATCTATAATAATTATGATAATTATCACCCCTAAATGTCTGTATAATGATAATTATATAATTAATTAGATTTAATTATACAATTATAAAAATAATTATAATAATAATTATTGTTATCCATGATCATTTCAAAATACATATGGAATGCAATACTTCTAACTTTATTTTCACCAAACACTTAGGTCTGAGTAACAATCTCCTTTCTCTTGGATTACAGATTCTTTCCTGGGCTTTCTGTTCTATTCCTTGTTTTCTCGTACACTTTACAACACAATGGCCAGAGTACTCCTGTTTTAAAATAAAATATCTCCCATTCACATCCCTTGGTTTAGGAGAGCATGTTTTGATTCCTTACACTAAATTTCTTGAATAATCAGCTGCCTAGATTTTCTCAATATAGAGTTCTACTAGTGCTTTCAATTTGCCGGTATCAACAATCTTCAGGACATGTGTTGTCAGCCCTGGAGACCAATTTTGGTCTTCTTGGAGGGATTTGTATATTAAGCACTTGAGTTTTTCTGCCCAAGAATTTTTTTCTGGCTATGGATTAAGTTCAGTTTATACAACACCAGCCAGAAGAGTCAGGGATGACCATGGAGAGAGGACAGTGCCAATGTCCTCTACTAGGGCTATTCTTTCTGTGCCTCATGGTTTTGAAGATTTTCCTGACACGCTGAACCTCAGTTACCCACAGTGAGTAAATCACTCATCAACAAACACTTTACTTTTCTATTTTAAGTTGATATATAATAATTTATTGGGGTTGGGAGTTGGGCCACACCTGGCAGTGCTCAGGGCTTCCTCCTATTTCTGCATTTAGAAATCACTCCTGGCAGTGCTCAGGGGACCACAAGGAGTTCCTGAGATCATTAAATAGGCTTAGTGGCATGCCTTATGCTCTGTACTATCTCTCCAGGCCCCATACCTGACTTTCCTTCACAATTTTTAAAGCTACTATTTACTCTCTGGTTTTAACTTTCTATTTTGAATCTATTCAAGCCAAAAATTTGATTTTTGCTTTCTGACCTAGTTTATCACTCATGATCAGTGAGTTCTCAACACTCAAATATCATGAAATTATGTATATGGAAAAACGGGATGGGTGCTGCAACACTGTTTGACCAAAACCCAAATATGAACTTTTTAATTGTATATCTTTGTAATTTTAAAAATAAAAAAAATTAAAATAAAAAAATCATTAAAAAAATAAATAAATAAAACATATACCTAAATAAAAAAAAATAAAAATGTAAAAAAAAAAAAAAAAACTTATTAGGAATTTTCATTTTGGATTCTGGGTGCTATTTGTCTCTGTTGTTTTCTCACTCTTGTTCCTTGTACAAGTTCCTAATTCAATCATTTATAATGTTCACCTTTTCTCTTGCTATCTTTTGTGACTGGATGACAATTTAACATGATATAAATATAGTAACCCTGGCTATTAAATATTTCTTTTGAGTTTCAGTTTCATGACAACTTCAAGTCAGGGTTTTTCTTTATAGTTTTAAGTGATTCTCTTAGTTAAGTTTTGATTTTTTTTTTTTTTTATTTTAATTAATTTTTTTATTTTTACAATTACAAAGATATACAATTAAAAAGTTCAAGTTTTGATTTTTAATTCATGTTACCTTGGTGAATATTTTGCTGAGTTCAATTCATTTACATTTTGTTTATTGCTAAGTAAGGGCTCAATACTGCCACTTCATCTTTTATTTTCTGGTTCTACTTATTCCTCCATTAAATTTTTGTGAACTTTCCTTTCCTGTCTTTTTGCTACAGATAGAAGATCTCCTTTCAACATTTTTATGGACACCGTCTTTTAGGCAAACTTTATGTTTTACTTGTCTATGAAGGTCTTTAGATTTCCCTCATATGATATTACTTTGTAATTGGAATTGTTCCTTTTCTGTATCACTCCTCTGTATGTATTATTTAGAATACTTGTATTTTTATATTTTTGTAAACAAAAAAGGGATAGTTGTTGGATGACAGGTTTAGCTAATTTGGGAGCTTTACTGTTTTCTCAACTCACAGCTTAATCTACTTAAGCCAAGGTTCATTCTAATGAGACCTCTCTTCTATGTAAACACTGCTAGAGGGTGTGGCAGTTACAGAAGTCACCTTGACTGAATAACTTCTGACTTATATATCTACTAAGACTTCAATGTTTTCTAGATTGGGCACAGCTCCTCTTTATACCCACTGCACCCAACGTGGGACAGTTAGAATTTACCAGGAGACTACCACCCTGGCTACATTGAGACTATAGGAAGACTATAGGAAGGATCATACTGGTTTGCTCTAAGCAGGCAAGAGTGACCCTTTCAGTACACGAGAACAAGATACTCAGAATCACCCTGGTGCAGATAATAAATAAGAAGGACCTTATGGGTACCATCTAGATTACATGAAGCTCATGAAATGAAGATGTATTATACCAGCTCTCTCACCCCAGTGTTTTACATAAGAGATAATCTTGGGATTAGTCTTTGGCTTAACCTTTGTTTATACCTGCAATAGGGTGTGGCACTACCCTTCTATACTCTGTTTAGGGTTCCTTGTTGACACCTCCCTGTCACCTCCCCTGACCCTCCCTGGATTACTTTGGTGTATATAAGAGGACTGACTTGAGGCCCCTTCACTTTTGGCTTTTGGCCTTTTGCTACTTCTTTTTGTGTAGGACTCCTCTTGGGTGAGATCCTCTCTCTTTGGTGGGAAACTTAGGCTCTTTTGTATGTTGTAAGTTCTGACCAGAGCTAGAGTTCTTCATTATATTGGATTGCAGTGATAGAGCTTTGTACTATTAAAAGAGAAGAGGAGAGGAGAGGAG
This sequence comes from Cryptotis parvus, assembly GCA_021461705.1. Classification (NCBI taxonomy): domain Eukaryota; kingdom Metazoa; phylum Chordata; class Mammalia; order Eulipotyphla; family Soricidae; genus Cryptotis; species Cryptotis parvus. The sequence continues at coordinate 7,466 of JAJIBD010020809.1, read as the reverse complement.
AGGGAGAGGAGAGGGGAGGAGAGGAGAGGGGAGGGATGGGAGGGAGGGGAGGGGGCAGGGAGGGGGGGGGAGGGGAGGAGAGGAGAGGAGAGGAGAGAGGAGGAGAGAGGAGAGGAGAGGGGGGATAGGAGAGAAGCCAAGAGAGAAGAAAGAAGAGGAGAGGAGAGGAGAGAAGAGGAGGAGAGGGGAGGGAGGGGACAGGAGAGGAGAGGAGGGGGGAGGGGAAAGGAGGGCAGGGAAGGTAGGGGAGGGGAAGGGAGGGAGGGGACAGGAGGGGAGGTGAGAGGAGAGGAGAGGAGAGGAGGGGGGGGAGGGGAGAGGGGGGGAAGAGGGGAGGGGAGAGGAGAGGGGAGGGAGGAGGAGGAGGGAGGGAGGGAGGGAAGGGGAGGGAGGGAGAGAGGAGAAGAGTGGAGGGAGGGGGGGGGGGGGAGGGGAGGGAGGAGAGAACTAGTAGCTGGAAGTTTTATTTTTAAATATTTTGAATATTATCAAACTATTAGTTTTGTTGGTTATGGAGTTCCTGTTTAAGTGACTGATAAAATCCTCATGTAAATACCTTTATAAACTCTCTTCTTCCCCCTTCCCTCTACCAGCCTCTTTAGTATTCTTTTGTTTTGTTTCTGGCCTTGAATTCTTGACAGTATCACAAAATTTGCATTTTGTGTTATATCTCTGCATTAGAGATATAGATATTGGTTCTAGGTACTCTTTAGCTTCATGAACTTGTGTAATCACTTTTAGAGAGTTTCCCACTATCTTTTTAAAATAAACTCCCTGTTCTCTTCTCTCTCTTTTCAACTCTTCTGCTATACTTGTCCTTATATTGACTTTCATAATAAAATTGGATATATTCATTATAGAATTGGATTTATCATATCCTGGTATATTCATTATCCTTATGTTGGTTTTCCTAGTAAAATAGAATATTTAGCATCATGTTTCTTCACCTATTTCACTCCCTTCTTTCACCTAAATCATTGGTACATACTTTGAGCTTTCTTATTCATTCAGACATTAGATCCATTCTGTTTACACAACTTTCTCTATGGATCTTGACAAAACTTATTGAGTTCTTAACATTGTAAATCTGTTATTTTATTTAATGACTTCATGTTTATTGTTTGTTCATTATTTTGAGTTTGTTAACTTGTTTTTCTGATTATTGTTGTCATTCCTTCGTTAGCTTTTGCTAATTATCTTGTATCAAATTTATTTTTTCTTCTCATTTGCTGGGAACCCCAGACATACACCAAGGATAAGACTTCATTCTTGACCTGGATGCTTCCTAAACCAATGAGGTATCTTCCAAGCCCTTTCTCACTGGAACCATTTTGCAACAGAATTATCAACATTGCCTTAGCATTTGTAAATGACATGAATATGACATAGATATAAGCTCTCCATACTATACTTTAAGTCACAATGGCCACTTACGGACATCTTGTATCAATTTCATTTATAAGTTTTCATATACCTACTTGATTTTTATTTTAAAATGGTTGACTATATATTAGAGTGACACATAGTCTTCCATGTGTTTGAGATTGGATTCTGGAAGTTTTAATCTTCTTAGTTACATGAAGTCTCAAAGTTACTGCATGTTACATTTTTGTTTTCTCATATTTTAAGCTTTAAATTTATTTTTAATCTTTTTTTTTTGGTCTTGTAGCCATACCTATGAGTGCTCAGGGGTTATTCCTAGTTAATTACTCAGGTTTGCTCTCACTGGCACTCAGAGGGACCATATAGTACCAAGGATCAACCTAGGCTTCCTACAGGCAAAGCGTGAGCTCCAATTCATGGTGCTAGTTCTCCTGTCTTAATTTCTACATTTGTGTCTTTTGTTTTTTTTTATAAAAATATTTTAGCCTGGATCGTAATATAGAGATTTAAACTAATTTTACATTTCCAGCAGGTGGCATTGTGGCTTTGTGTGTGTGTGTGTGTGTGTGTGTGTGTGTGTGTGTGTTTCTGCTGGCTTCTATAGGCCTCCTCAATTATTGTGACATCAAAAGACAAGATGTTGAGGGGCCAGAGCTGTCTGAATGGGAGGGAGGGGCTGGTTTGTAAGTGGCATCAGTTATATCCCTCCTCTGGGTTCTGAGATCCAACGCTAGGTAATCTGGCTCTTTGAGAGCTGAATTCTGAGTTTAGTGAGTACTTTCCATACTGTGTTCCATAGGCATTGGACCACACTTCATTCTCCCCAGTAGTGGAAAAGGGGTCCTTTTTCACCACATACTCAGGAGCAGACGTTGTTCCCAGTGGTTTTGATATGTGCCATTCTCAGGTGTAAGATGATAATTCATTCTTCTCTTGGCTTGTATTTCTGTAATAATAAATAATGATAAGAATATTTCCAGGTGCCTGTTGGCCTTCCTCAGAGAAGTATCTGTTCATTTCCTCCCCCAATTTTTTGCTGGAGCTTTTAGATTTGTTGTTGTTGCTGTTGTTGTTCTGTTGTTGGTCTTTGTGAGTATTTTAAGGATCCTAGATATCAACCCTTTATTGGATGTGTTGAGTGTGAATATTTTCTCCCAATTAATTTTCTGTGACAGTTTTCTTTTATTTATTTAAAAATGTTATTACATCACTGTGGGATAGTCAATTAAAAAAAAAACCTGATCAAAGTTCATGATCAGGTTTCAGTCATACAGTGTTTCCAGTACCCACCCACACATCAGGGAACATTTCCCACCACAATGTCCCCAGTTTCCCTCCCTGTCCCTGCCTCCCTCTATGACAGATACACATACTCTCTTCCTCTCTCCCTCTCTTTCTCTCTCTCACCTCTCACTCTCTTCTTTTGCACATTGTGGTTTGTAATACATACAGTGAGGGGTTATCATGTATGTACTTTATCTACTTTCAATACTCAGTTCTAGTCTAGATTACCAACAGTTGTTGGCAAACTGGTTCCTTTTCGATCTTATTTAACCTCTGTCCCCCACACAAGTTGTAGATTCCAACCATTGATCAGATACTCCTGACCCTGCTCTGCCTGGTTTGAATATTATTCTCATAATTTTTTATATCCAACCAATAAATTCAGTCATTCTATAGCTTTCCTTTACCTTCGGACTAATTTCACTCAGCAGAATGCTCTCCATGTCTATCTATTTCTAGGCCAATTTCATGACTTCATTTTGTCCTGACAGCTACATAGTATTCCATTGTGTAGACAAATCATAGTTTCTTTATACAGGTGTCTTTTTTTGAGCACTCAAGTTGTTTTCAGATTCTGGCTGTTGTGAATAGTGCTGCACATAGAAGTGCAGATGATGCTTCTTCTGTGTATTTTTTTGGCTTCCCTTTATATTCCCAGGAATGGTATTGCTGGGTCAAATGGAAACCCAATTTCTAGTTTTTTGGGGAATACCCATATTGTTTTCCAAAATGACTGGATAAGTCAGCATTCCACCAGCAATGAATGAGAGTACCTTTTCCCCCTACATCCACACCAGCACTAGGTCCATTGTTCTTTAGAATGTGTGCCAATCTCTGTGGTGTGAGATGATATCTCATTGTTGGTTTTATTTGCACCTCCCTGATTATTATTGATGAAGAGCATTTTTTTCATATGCCTTTTGACCATTCAAATTTTTTCTTTGAGGAAGTTTCTGTTAATTTCTTCTCCCCATTTTATGATGGAGTTGGATTTTTTTTTTCTTGTCAAGTTCTACCAGAGCTTTGTATATCTTGGAGATTAGCCCCTTGTCAGATGGGTATTAGGTAAATATCATTTTGCAATCTGTGGGATGTCTTTGTATTTTTTGTCACTATCTCTTTTTATGTGCAGAAGCTTCTTAGTTTCATGTAGTCCCATATGTTTATCTTTGCTTTCAGTTGCTTTGTCAGTGGTGTTTCATCTTTAAAGATTTTAGCTTCAATGTCTTGCATGTTTTCTTCTTTGTAACTTATGGATTCAAGTCTAAAGTTGAGATCTTTAATCCATTTTTATCTGAATTTTGTGGATAGTATTAGAGATTTCAGTTCAGTTTTTTACATGTAGCTGTCCAGTTTTCACAGCACCACTTGTTGAAAAGACTTTTCTTACTCCGCTTCATATATTTTGCTCCTTTATTAAAGATTAAATGTTTATATATTTAAGGGTGTTTATCAGGATATTCAATTCTATTCCATATGTCTACAGGTCTGTTTTTATTCCAATACCATTCTGCTTTTTACACTGCTTTATAGTAGAGTTTGAAGTTGGGAAAAGGTGATACCTGCCATCTATTTTTCCAAGAATTACTTTAGCTATCTGTGGGGGTTTATTGTTCTTTGTGAATTTTAGGAGTGTTGATCATTTTCTTTAGGAAACTGTCATGAATATGCTTATAGGGACTGTGTTGAATCTGTATAATATTATGGGGAGTAGTGTCATTTTGACAATGTTGAGTCTCTCAATTCACGTGCAGGGGATGCATTTCTATTTCTTGTCTTTCTTTCTTTCTTTCTTTCTTTTTTTTTTTTTTTTGGTTTTTGGGTCACACCCGGCAATGTTCAGGGGTTTCTCCTGGCTCTGCACTCAGGAATTATTCCTGTCGGTGCTCGGGGGACCATATGGGATGCCAGGGATCAAACCCGGGCCAGCATGGGCCGGCCACATGCAAGGCAAACGCCCTATGCGCTGGGCTATTGCTCTGGCGCCCTCTTTTATTTCTTGAAGCAGAGTTTTATAGTTTTCTTTGTACAGGTACTTAACATCCTTAGTTAAACTGATTCCAAGGTATTTGATTTTCTTAGGTATGATTGTGAATGGGATAGGTTTTTTAAAACTTTAATATTTTTATTATATTACCATGAAGTATACAATTACAAGGATGTTCATGTTTGGGTTACATCTTACAGTGTTTCAGCACCCATCCCTCCACCAGTGCCCATTTCCCACCTTTTTCGGTTTCATTATTTGCAAATAGGAAAGCCATGGAATTTTGGATATTGATTTTGTAGCCTCCCGCTGTGATATACAAATCTATTGTTTCTAGGAACATTTTGGTAGAGACTTAATGGTTATCTAACTATAGTATCATGCCATTTGCAAATACTGATAGTTTGAATTCTTCTTTTTCATATCTGGATGACCTTAAAGTCTTTTTCTTTCCTAATTGCTTTGACAAGTGCTTCCAATACTGTATTGTACAGAAGTGGTGATAGTAGGCAACTTTGTTTTGTCCCTGATCATGGGGAAGGCTTTTAGTTTTTCCCCATTGAGGATAGTGCTTGTGGTGGGCTTGTGGTAGATAGCTTTAGGTACATTGAGGAAAGTTTCTTAACTCCCATTCTGTGTAGTTTTTTTAAACAAATATGATACCACCATAATATATACAATTACAAAGTTGTTCATGATTGAGTTTCAATTATAGTGTCCCAGCACCAATCCCTTCACCAGTGCATCCTTTCCATCACCAATGCCCCCAGATTCACTTACCCCAACCCCAGCTTGCCTCTATGGCAGACACTCCTCCTCCTCTTCCTCCTCCTCCTCTTCTTCTTCTTCTTCTTCTTCTCCTTCTCCTCCTCCTCCTTCTCCTTCTCCTTCTTCTTCTTCTTCTTCTCCTCCTCCTTCTCTTCCTCCTCTTCCTCCTCCTCTTCCTCCTCCTTCTCCTCCTCCTCCTCCTCTTCCTTCTTCTTCTTCTTCTTCTTCTTCTTCTTCTTCTTCTTCTCCTTCTTCTTCTTCTTCTTCTTCTTCTTCTTCTTCTCCTCCTCCTCCTCCTCCTCTTCCTCCTCCTCCTCTTCCTCCTCCTCCTCCATCTCCTCCTCCTTCTCCTCATCCTCCTCCTCATCCTTCTTCTTCTTCTTCTTCTTCTTCTCCTTCTTCTTCTTCTTCTTCTTCTCCTCCTCCTCCTCTTCCTCCTCCTCTTCCTCCTCCTCCTCCATCTCCTCCTCCTCCTCCTCCTCCTTCTTCTTCTTTTTCCTCTTCTTTTCTTCTTCGAATAGTGGTACCTCCCCAGCATTGTGCCCCCACCCCAGATGATCTGCTATCATTCAGTTTTAGCCAGTATTTCTTTTTGCTATACATAAACTTTTTTTAAATTTTATTACACCATTTTTAGACATACAATTGCAATATGCTCATGCTCAAGGTTGGTTCTACAGTGTTCCAACACCCATTTCTCCACCCGAACCCATCTCCCATCACCAATGTCTCCACCTCCCTCCCCCTCCCGCACCCCAACTACTTGGCAGGTTCTGTATACCTTTTCTCTCTTCTCTATATCTCCTTCCTGCCTACCTTTCCTACACATCATAGAATGCAGTACATTAAAGGACATAGCTGTTTCCACTAGTTTGATGGACTGCGTGCGGCAAGCATCCGCACTACTTAGGGGCCTCAAAACTTTTATATTTGATGTTCTATTTATTTGGTTTTGATTCTGAAGAGTTTTCCAATCGCATCATATTGCTGAAGACTATTTTAAGCTCTAATTCTAGATTTCTGCCTATATTTTCTTCAATGCACTTTATAGATTCAGATATGATCTCAAGTTCTTTGATACACTTTGAGTTGACTTTTGTATAAGGTCTGAGGAATGGATCCAGCTTAAATTTCTTGCATGTGGTTATCCAAGTATTTAAATACCATTTGTTGAAAAGGCTGTCTTTATTTGATTTCATGCTTTCAGATTCTTGTCATGATCTAGCTGACTTTATATATGGGGGGGTTCATTATCTTTGGATATTCTTTTCTGACCCATAGGTCAGAGAGTCTTTTCATTCCAAACTCCAAATTCCAAATTCATACTGCTTTGATTACTATGGCTTTATAGTATAGATTCAAGTTAGGTAGTGAGATACTCTCTTTTTTTAAGGAACTGTGATTTGCAAAGTGCCAATTAAAAAAGAGAGAAGTGCCTGTCACAGAGGCATGCTGGGGCACAGGAGAGAATCTGGTGTCACTGATGGAGGGAAGAAAACACTGGTGAATGGATGGTGTCAGAATATTGCACACCTGAAGCTTAATCATAAATAACTTTGTAACTTTGTAATTTACCTTGGTTCAATTAAAAATATTTAATATGAAATAATTGCTTTCTTCACCTTGCTACATTGACAGCTAGTTTCTTTCAGCTTTTGAAGATAAAAGAAACTAGTTTGTAGTTTCAGCTTTTAGCTTGTAGCTTCAGCTTTTGAAGATAAAAAGAAACTAGCTTGTAGTCCATAGACTAAAAGCTTCCTTTCTGTTGTAGAAAAGCCCCCAGAACTTTACTGAATTTCAAGCGATACCAGATTTCAAATTTTCTTACTTAGATTTTTATTATCCCATGTACAAGTATAAATTTTGTATCTTTCAAATGAAATTTATTTTCAGTCAGAAATGTAATCCAATTTTTCTTTACATATTGCAGTTCTTTGATTCTTCAAATTGATTCTTTTTATGACAGTTATTTGGTATATGTTAGGCTCAAAAATTTATTTTCCAGAATATAATAATTTTATTCACTTGATTGCTTGACATCCCA
>JAJIBD010020808.1:0-12844 GCA_021461705.1 Cryptotis parvus | reverse complement strand
TTATTCTTATCTAAAGCCACTACTGTCTTTTCATGAGCTCTGGCTATAATTTAGCCCTTCCTAGAAACTAGAGCTTCTGAAAAGCTGGTGATCTTAGAACAGAAGTTCTGATATCAGAATTCCTATGTATTTCTGAGTATGAATTTGAGTATATTTAGAATTCTCCATATCCCTTTGTTCTGTGTGTAAATTTCAGAGAAGGGATGGTTGGAAAAAGAGATAAGACCAGGTTCAAACAAGAAGAATGTCAAGATAGCATGAAATGTCAGCACCCTGGGGTATGTTGTCCTAGCATTCATGTTTAGGGACTGTGCTAATTATCTAGGTTCTTATCTAGGAACTTATCTAGGAACTTTCAGTGATATGCTGAGGAAGGAGCAATTTTTTTTCTTCTTTAGTGGTTTCTTTTTTTTTATTTTGGCTTTTTTGGGTGCCCCCCTGCGATGCTCAGGGGTTACCTCCTGGCTCTTCACTCAGGAATCACTCCTGGAGGTGCTCAGGGGACCATATGGGATGCCGGGGATCGAACCCAGGTCACCCGCTTGCAAGGAAAACATCCTACCCGCTGTGCTATCATTCCGGCCCTCCTTCTTTTTTTTTTTTTAACATTTTATTATACCACCGTGAGATATACATTTACAACATTGTTCATGCTTGGGGGGTTTCGGTCACACAGTGTTCCAGCACCCCGCCCTCCACCAGTGCCCCCTCAACCACCACCCATGTCCCCAATTCCCTCACTAGGGTCTTCTGTTAAAATAGACTTGGTAAGGAAAACCATTCATTTGAGAAAGAGACGACCTCAGACTGTTCTCTTCCTTTTTCTGGGACTTACAAGAATGGTAGGAGATGAACTACAGATACTCTGTAAGATCCCTTCCAGTTTGGGTATATCAAGATTTTATGATTTTTTTCCAGAGGAAGTGGTTTCCAGGAGTTTCGTTGCAACCTATGTGACTTTATGTTGTCTCAAGATCGCTTGGGCTTGTGAAATATAGTAAAAGGGAGGATTTTGGAAGGCTTGTGCATGAAGGATCTGAGGAAGGAAATTGGTACTGCCTGAAGGCAGTAATATTGCTGGTGAAATAAACTTTTTCTGAGTTTTATGACCCTTGATGCTGTAAATCCTTCTCTAAACTGGTAAAAATGAAATAAGGAGGCTAGTGCTATGAAGTCTTGAGTCGCTTTTTGGAAGTAGGTAGAAAGAATATGAATAGTAAATATGTGAAATGTATGATAATTCAGTTTCATGTTACATATTAACATATATAACAATAAGTGTGGGGGCTTTAGAGATAGTATAGTTGGGTAGAGTTCTTGTCCTGCATGCAGTGCACCCAGGTTCAATCCCTGGCATCTCATATAGTCCCTCAAACACTGCCAGGAGTAATTTCTGAGTGCAGAATAACCCCGATCACGCTGGCTGTGGCCCTCAAACAAACAAAACAATAGATGTATAATAAATGGAGACTTGAGGCATAATTCAATGGTCTGTGTCATCTCAGCTGCCAGAGTTTGTAGCTACTTCTTACGTTGACTGTGTTCATTAAATATTGAAGGAGGAGCATGACTTTAGATAATGCCCTTTTCTGAGACTCCTTTTTCTCATCTGTAGACTGTTTGTGGGGTGGGGGAGCAGAGGGATACACAGGATACTTGCTAAATTCCCTCTAGCACTGACCTTTAGAGTTTCTGTCATAAATACAGGGCACTTCAGTGACAAGGCTGCAGATGGAGGCTGTGCGGAAGGGAGAACCTAATACTTATGTGAACTCTGCTCGTGCTTTACAGCAGCCTCATATTTATAACAGTAAATATAGGATGTAGTCAAGGATGTAGTCAAGGATGGGCCATCCCTTTCCCTGAACTTAGTATGGTAAGGCTGTTGCCAATAAGAGTTATTTCTCCTGATATCTCCCATTATCTTATACCGTGCTTCCCTCAGGCATGGGATCAGACTCAGACTCAGGCATGGGATCAGCCTCTTCACCCCAAAGAATTTGGGCACTGATTATGATCCCTCCTATCTGCATCTTGAACTTCTGGGAATTTGAAGTTCTCAAATAGACACACGCTCTACTGGAACTGAATCTCAGTTCGTCTTTTGAGGTGATTTAATCGACTTCTTTTCAAAAGCTGGAATTGTAGTCCCTGTGTTTTCATCCCTAGTCACTTGTCTTCCCTTGTTTATTGATTTGCTTGAGCGGGTGCCAGTAACATCTCCATTTGTGGGGGAATGAGGTCCATTTTTGTTGCTGTTTTTGGCATATCAAATACACCACGGGTAGCTTGTCAGGCTCTGCCGTGGCTCTGGGTTCATGCTAGGGGCCCAGTCATTTTCTGTGTCAGACCATCAACTATCCAGGGCCCATGGGGCAGAGCCTTGGGTATAGACAAGCCTGTCTCTTGCCTGCCACTTGCTGATGCAGCTGGGGACCACAGCCTCACCTGCAATACCTTGAGGGGCAGGGTTCATTCCTAGTCATCCCCTCAAATGAATATTCTGATTCAGGAACACTGGAGTATCTGGAGTGTCTCTCTTCCGGTGTTGCTGGCGGAGCTGTGGGTCTGGAGTGTCTCTCTTTGGGGGTTGCTGGCTGTGGTGGTTGGGAGCTCGCAGCCACACCTGCTGACATGGAGGTGGAGGAATGGGAGGAGGAGCCCAAATCCCTACTCCACGTCTGGCCAGCATGGCCCTCCCCGCATGTGTGGCGAACCCTTGGAGCTATGTTGGACTTGGCTAGGGGCTGGCCGAGCCCTTTACTGCCCTCTGGAGCTCCATGGGCTGCTTCCACGTGGGGTCGGCGGCACAGCTGTCCAGACCCAACCACTCCAGACCCACAGCTGCACTGCTCGACCCTTACGACAGTCTTAGATAGTACTGGATGTTAGGACCAGGTCCTTCCCAGGATCTATCACATTGTATACAGTGTATACTGTATACAGTTCTAATCAGGTTCTAGCTGTGGACTATCATCCCAGTGAGCCTAACAGGAAGCCAGAGGAACCCCCCACATTGTGAGGTCAGTCATTCTCAACATCCGGACTCCAGAGCTGCTCAGAGCTCTGCCCAAGAGAAAATCTGTCCCCGTTGAGGTTCATCAGTAAATGCTCGAGATGAGAGCCTTCTACTTAGAGTATACCACCTACATGGCAGGCAGAGCCTGGCAAGCTACTCTCTGTTGTATTTGATATGCCAAAAAAACCCAGTAACAATTATGGACCTCATTCCCATGACCTGAAGGAATAGTTTGAGGCTTTTCCAGCAGATGCCCTTAGGCTACAGTTGCTTGTGACAGGAGGTATGGAATGTTACTGGTGCCCTTGAGCAAATGGATGAACAACTGGAAGACAAGTGATACAAGTGATTCAGGAACACTAGCAAACCCACAGTGTCCCCTCACTGTATCCTGTTGTGGAAAAATTATGTTGCAAAGTACTTACATATTCCCTCGTAAAACTTTCTCCCCACTCATCCCATTCTTTTACCTTGGTTTAGTTCTGTTTGGAGCCTCATAAAAGAATCCTATCCTTTTCCCTTAAGACATCTCCTTAGATATTTGAGACCACTTATTTCCCATTATCACACTGAATGTAGAATTATCAAAATTTTGATTTAAGACTTCATATATCAGACAGCTTAAGTAATAGAGCATAGGTCTAGCATATGCAAGGCCCTGCATATGATCCCAGACACCCTATGGATGTGACCCTTTTTGAAAATATAGTATTCCAGAAATTGAAGTGTATAATATGTGCCTGAGAGATAATACAGAAGTTAAGTGTTTGCCTTCATTGTAGCTTACTTTGTTTCAGTCCTCTGAACCACATGGTCTTCTGAGCGTAGAGTTGGAAGTAGCCCCCAGATCACCTGGGTCTCCTCACAATCTAGAAGATACCTTGGACATCATGTACTTCAAAATTTTTTATTTTTGGGGGGTCAGAGAGATAGAGTCAGTGGGTAGGGTGCTTGCCTTGTATGCCGCAGGCCCAGGTTCGATCCCAAGCATCCACCAGGAGTGACTCCTGAGTGCAGAGCCAGTAATCTTTCATGCCTGTTATTTTTCTGTTCTCATAATAAACTGTTCCTTATGGTTGGACTTATGTTTGTTTTCTCTCTCTCTTTTAATCTGGGTATAGATTAAAATAGGTGACAGTGACCAAAGCAATACTATAATGGGTAGGACACTTGTGTTGCATGTGGCAGACCCCAGTTTGATCCCCAGCATTCATTTGGTTCCCCAAGCCTGCCAGGAACACAGAACCAGGAACTATCCTTGAGCTCCAGTGGGTGTGGCCTCAAAAAAAACAAAACAATTTTTAAAATAAAATAGGTGAGGTGACGAGGATGAGATTAGGGCTCACAGAGAGTGAATATAATTAAGCCAAATTCACTTAGCAGTTGTTACTTATTCTGAATAGAACAACATTTACATTTTTTTTTAATGGACACCATGCTTTTACTTACACAACCATAAGTTCTTAGTTTATATTTTGTCTGCTTGGTGTATTACTTAGAGAGTTTAGTGACTTTTGAGATGGTGATTACAGTTCTTAATTAAAGGGGAAACCTCAAAAGAAATAACAACCTTTCCTTCCTTTGCTCATGTGTGCTTGTACATCTATTTGTTAGACATTGTTGTAAACTGAATATCAAATAGTTTTAAACTGGTTTTTTTTTTTTTTTTTTTGCTTTTTGGGTCATACCCGGCGATGCTCAGGGGTTACTCCTGGCTCTGCACTCAGGAATTACTCCTGGCAGTGCTCGGGGACCATATGGGATGCCGGGGATCGAACCCAGGCCGGCACAGGCCGGCGTGCAAGGCAAACGCCCTACCCGCTGGGCTATCGCTCCGGCCCCAGTTTTAAACTGTTTTGATCTGAGCTTTTAACTGAGATCAAACCTGGATATCCTACATTGAAAGCATGCACTCATTCGTTTGAGCTATCTTTGGCCCCATGGAAGGTCTATTTTTTATGTACTTTTTAAAGTAGAATCTATATTATTTTCTAAAGGCTGAACATAAATATGAGAGTTCCATTATCAAATAATAAGGATTCCTTTTCACCACATCCCTCCCAGCACTGTCTGGTTCCAAACTTTTTCTTTCAGGCTAATCTCAATGCTGTCTTGATTTGCATTTACCTAATAATCACTGACACCATTCTTTCAAGTGACTGTTGACTGAAGAGTTTTGGTGAAATGGTATCACCCTGCCAAACCCCTCTTTTTACATCAATGATCACTTCTTTGTAGAATGGTGAGATCCTGGTGGTGAATCCATAATAGAGCTCATGAAGGATCTTGATGTATTGGGTTTGAACGCCCCTGTTTGGCTAGGGCTTCGATGACCGCTTCAGTCTCCACAGAATCAAAGGCTTTCTGTAAATCAATGAACGTGAGACAGAGCGGCATCTTGTACTCCCTATAAACCTCAATGAGCTTGGTTACCGTGTGGATATGGTCGATTGTGCTGAATCCTTTCTGGAAGCCAGCTTGCTCGCATGGTTGTCCTTCATCTAATGTTCTGCCAATCCTGTTCAGGATGACTTGAGTGAACAGCTTGTAGATGATGGACAACAGGCAGATGGGGCGATAGTTGCCAATGTCGTGAATGTCTCCCTTCTTGAACAGTAGAACTGTCCTGCTGGTTTTCCATTGGGAGGGCACCTTGCATTCGGACAGGTAGCGTGTGAAGAGCCGAGCTAGTGTATTGATGAGTACTGACAGCAGATTCTTCAGGTGTTCAGGTCTGTTTGGCTGGGCCAGGTGCTGTTCCCTTTTTTACCGATGAATGGCCCAATTCTAAGGGCCCCAGGGAGTTGGCTCAGTGACTAAAGTATCTACCTCGCAAGCCTGAGGCTGTGCATTCCATACCTGATGTTGCCACATCCGTGACCACAATTCTGCAGCGCTACTGTATTTGTTGCTGTACTATCTGTGATCCCAGCCAGTTGTGCAGAAGAACTACAACTAAACTGTATAAACTCTGCCCAGCACCACAACTAAAAAGGCATATGATTACTGTGGCTAAGAGTATGAACCCTGGAGAGTATTGTGTGACCACTACAGTGATCCCTGAGAGCACCACAACTAAAAAAGTATGGTCGGGCCTGAGCGACAGCCCTGCAGGTAGATATTTGCCTTCCACTTAGCCTACCTGGGTTTGATCCCCGTCCTCACTATATGGTTCCCCTGAGCTCTGTTAGGAGTAATTCCTGAGTACAGAGCCAGGAGTAACCCCTGAGCATCGCCGGGTGTGACCCAAAAATAAAATAAAATAAAATAAAATAAGTAAATAAAAATAAATGGTTTAAAAATAAATAAAAAAGAAGTCTGGCCCCTGGTGGGCACTCTGATCGAGCGTGCAAGCACTGCAAACCCCCTGTGAGACCTCCCAGTGAGCCCTAAAACTGTGAACACCACAGTTAGGCATGTGTGCCCTCGTCATGTCAACAATAGCCTCAATTGAGAGAAGAGAAAGGTGGCATGTAGGAGAGATAGAAAAAATACAGGCCGGGAGTGATAGCCCAGCAGGTAGGGCGTTTGCCTTGCACATGGCCGACCTGAGTTCGATCCCGGCATCCCATATGGTCCCCAAGCACCGCCAGGAGTAATTCATGAACAAAGAGCCAGGAGTAACCCTTGAGCATTGCTGGGTGTGACCCCCCAAAAAAGCAAAAAAGGTGAAAATTTACAATAATTTATAAAAAAAAATGAAAAAAGTATCTCACAGGTTCCCACTCTTTCTGCTCAACAACTGGAAATGGCTTTTTTTTCATTGAGATGGAAAAGAAACAGGAGAATTATTGCTTGATGAAAAATTGGGATCTTTTGTTTTTTTGTTTTACACATACAGATGTAAAACTGTAATACAGATATTTACAACTGTAATACAGATATTTACATCTGTAATACAGATATTGTAAAACAAACACATACATGTATGTGTAAAACAAACACATACATACAAAACATCTGTATCTGTAATACAGATATTTCAACTGTGAGAAGTGTTAAAAAGCCCATAAAGAGTTATAGTGAAAGTATTTTTCATTTTGAAAAAAATACTCTTGATCATCTATATAGTAAAATAACAGTGTAGCTGGGGGCCAGAGAGATAGCTCAACAGGCTATTTAAGTGTCTGATTTGCCTGTAGGAGGCACTGCCCAGAACCACAGAATTCCAATAGTTCTGCTGGATGTGGCCTTCTCAGAACAAAACAAGCTATGGAAAGTGTAATAATAATAACAAAATAAAATACCTGAAGACCTGCAGGCAGTGGTCTTTATTGCTTTGTAAACTTTATCAAGTGATGACACTCCTCTGGGCCTTAGTTTCCTGATTTTTTAAATAACAAGTTTTGTACTGCCAGTCTCAGAAGAGTGCAATGAGAATTACTGACGTGCAAGACAGACACACCGAAGACATTACTATGAAGTGGTTCTAATACTCATACAAATTACACATCTCCAAGGGCATTTTTTGACAGAGCCTTTCAAAACTAACACCCCATGTGATTTTTTTTTTTGCTTTTTTTTTTTTTTTGGGTCACACCCAGCGATGCTCAGGGGGTTACTTCTGGCCCTTCGCTCAAGAATTACTCCTGGCGGTGCTCACGGGACCATATGGGATGCCGGGAATCGAACCCAGGTTGGCCACGTGCAAGGCAAACGCCCTCCCCTGCTGTGCTATCACTCTAGTCTCCTGTGATTTTTTTTTGCTTTTTTTTTTGGGGGCACACCCAGAGATGCTCAGGGGTTACTCTTGACTTTGCACTCAGGAATTGCTCCTGGCGGTGCTCAGGGGACAATATGGGATGTCGGGGATTGAACCCTGGTCCTCTGCAAGCAGAGCAATTTCTTCATTAC
The DNA here is from genome assembly GCA_021461705.1 of Cryptotis parvus. NCBI lineage: Eukaryota > Metazoa > Chordata > Mammalia > Eulipotyphla > Soricidae > Cryptotis > Cryptotis parvus. The sequence goes on along the minus strand of JAJIBD010020808.1, from coordinate 4,971 downwards.
TTCCCCAGAAACTCTTTGCTAGGGGTACCCTTATGCTTACTTGATTCACAAACAAAATGCCCCTTTTTATGAAAATAAAGTTTTCGGGCATCGGAGTGATAGTACAATGGGAAGGGTGTTTGCGTTGCACATGGCTGTCCGGGGTTCGATCCCTTTCATCCAGTATGGTCTCTCAGCTCTGCCAGGAATATACCTGAGTGCTGAGTCAGGAGAAACTCCTGAGCATCCCTGGGTGTGACCCAAAAAGCATTAAAAAAAAAAAAAAAAAAAAATGTGCTGAGGTCCAGGGTAGGGCCCAAACTGGCAATATAATGAAGAGGATGATTAATTCCACTGCTCTCTCCTAGACTGGTGGGTTGTCTAATTTTCCAGTCAGATAGTAGTATCACATTTTTTAAAAAGAAGGGAAATACAAGTTTCGAGAGCAATACAAATAACATTTTTTTTCTCATCTGAGTATGTTTGTTACATATACCTCAGTACGTTATTATTTACAGCAAATAGAACTTTATTCTGTATAACCATGAAAAGTTAACAAAATGAGAAATCAAACCGGAAACCCCACTGTTTTCTAGTTCTCAGATTCAATGAAAATTTTGTCAATTATTCCAGTAATGCACACCTGGCATATAGTTGCCAAATCTTTTTTTGGGGGCGGGGGGGGAACTTGGGAAACACCTGGCGATGCTCAGGGATTACTCCTGGCTCTGCACTCAGGAATTACTCCTGGCAGTGCTCAGGGTCCATATGGGATGCTAGAGATTGAACCCAGGTTGGCCATGTGCGGGAGAAAACACTACCCACTGTACCATCTCTGACCCATAGTTGACCCATAGTCTTTCAGTCACTTTAACCTAGAAAAGTCTTCCAGTCTCAGATTGACTGTCATTGCCTTGGTTTTTATACTTTTTTTTTTTTTTTTTTTTGCTTTTTGGGTCACACCCGGCAATGCTCAGGGGTTACTCCTGGCTCTGCACTCAAGAATCACTCCTGGCGGTGCTCGGGGACCATATGGGATGCCGGGATTCGAACCCGGCCAGCACAGGCCGGCCGCGTGCAAGGCAAATGCCCTACCCGCTGGGCTGTCGCTCCGGCCCGGGTTTTGTACTTTTAAATCTTACAAAGTCCAAAAAATGTAGCTTAGGGTCTACACTAAATTCATTGCTATTTTATTTTCAACTAATGTGAGATTTTTAAAAATTTCATAAGCACTTTGGCAGGAAACCCCAAGGAATTTTCATTAATTTTTTACGAAGCATATTTTTTGAAATGGAAAGTATCAACTTTTATCACTATTACACAAGTAAAAATAAATTTTAACTGCTTGAGACTTAGGGTACTGAGAGAGAGAGAAAGGAGTGAGGGGTTTGCCCGGCATATGACTGTGTTGGCACCGGCCTTGGTCAAAGCACCAGGGGTCACTGCTGAGCACAGAGCCAGGACTAGCTCCTAAGCAGGGAAGGGTGTGTTTCACTCTTTGCTGAAGAGAGTAGGTAGGATAGGATAGGACGTGTGGCTCATAGTCTGGGGGTACATGGCTTTGCATGTGGGAGATTGGTTCAGTTCCCAGAACTGCTGTAGAGAGGTGAAGTGGATCCCATTAAAGGGTTTCCCAGGTGGTTTGCAAATTATATTGCAGGTCACCTGACTGTCGGCTGTCTCCGCAAGAGATGGAGATGACGTGGTGAAATGAAGAGCAAGGGAACTAGCCTCGAGAGAAGACAGCTGCCACTGCTGGCTCTCTTTCTTGAGCATGTTACTCTCTCACTCTCTCCCTCCTTTCCTTCCTCTGAACCTCCAAATAAAATCTATTTCTAGGGGGGAGGAGGAAGGGAGAGAGAGCGAGAGTGCGAGAGAGAGAGAGAGAGAGAGAGAGAGAGAGAGAGAAGATGGCTACCCCTTCCTATTTTATCCACCTTGGTCCTCTCAGGGAAATGCCTGGGAGAGTCTGTACCCAAAAGTCTACTGGAGCATCTACGCAGGATAGACGCTAGACTCCTCTGGCACAATAAGCACTGTCAAACTACCTGCAGTCCACTTGAGCTACAGGGTGTGGGAACTGCTCACACTTCCCAAGTTCTTAGTGGAGGCTGTGGTGAGGGATTGCTCTTTGCAGAAAAAGGAACATCAGGCCTAACCTCTGCTTTGATTTTCCAGGATTGTTTGTTCCCTTGAAGAAAATAATTTCAGGAGGAAACAAATAGTGAAGTGAAATAACTTTATTTAAAAAAAATAGGGGATAGGGGCCGGAGTGATAGGCCAGCGGGTAGGGCATTTGCCTTGCATGCAGCCGGACCCAGGTTCAATCTCCGGCATCCCATATGGTCTCCTGAGCACTGCCAGGAGTAATTCCTGAGTGCAGAGCCAGGAGTAACCCATGAGCAATGCCAGGAATGACCCAAAAAGTAAAATATATATATATATATATATATACATATATATATATGGGATAGGAAAGGAAGGGAGGAAGGGAGGGATAGAAGTATACTAGAAAGGGCCCAGGCTTCTCCAGAGGGAAAAGTATAGTACACGTCTTAGGTTGAGATGTGGGGATGTGCTGTAAAGTACAAGAAAATAATTAAATACCTCAGGTTGGGATGTACCTCAAGCTGGAAATTCCTCAAGCTAGAAAATGCATGTTACTTGTCTTTATAAAGTTCAGTATTATATCCCAAAGAGATGTGGTCTTCATGCTTTGGGCTGTTTCAGGTAACTAGAGAACTTTACTAAAATAAAAGCTTCTTTGGGTTAGGGTTAGAGTTAGGGTGAGGGTGAGGGTTAGAGGGTTAGGGTTAGAGGGTTAAAGTTAGGGTTACAGTTAGGGTTGGAGGGTTAGGGTTAGAGGGAAAAAAAATAGCGTTTTTGGGGGCCTCATCCCAAAGTGCTGCTCAGGGGCTTCCTTCTGGCCTGAGCCTTATACCTTTCAGCATTACTCCTGGTGGGCTCAGTGGACCATATGTGCTTCTGGGTACTGAATCCTTACTGGTCATGTACAAGACCGTGGGGCCAGAGCTATAGTACAGTGGGAAGGGCATTTGCCTTGCAGTTGGCAGACCCGGGTTTTACATCCCATAGGATTCTCCGAGCACAGAGTAAGTTCCCAGAATTTGAGCAATGAGCACTCACAATTCAGGGGATTTAGTACCTCTATGTGATTAAGCAAAGGTTTCCTTTGCATAGGAACAAGGAACAAAGCACCAGATAAGCTGATGGAACCTTAGAACTAAAGGGGAAGGTTCCCAGGGCTTTCCCATTGGAGGAGCCTTTGTGCACGTACAAAACATTAACTAGGATTAGAGGAAGAGTCATCAGTAAGCAGTTAACGAAGGAAAGCTTAATCAGTAATCAGTCAGCAAACTGAAAGGAGCAGGAAGGGAGAGGCTGTAGTGTTGCCTTTGAGGAGCAGGGGAAGAGTGCTATAATTTTCCTTTTGGAGAAGCAAGGCATAAGAGTTTAAACACTTATCCTGCTTCAGGCAGGCCTGCCACAAATCCCGAGATTTTTCCTATCATCCACTACGTATTAATCTTTACATTATTCGGCTAAAGCTAAAGGTGGTTGTAAAAATCAGCATGGCTAAGGTTGATCAGTTAAGGTAGAGCCAGATCCTAGAGGAACCAGGATGCAGGGCCAAACATATATGAATTTTCTTGTCTTAGGGAGCTTAAAGCAAATATATTGGGCTAGAGAAAGCTCAGTGGAGTGCATGCTTTGCATTCAGGAGTCCAGGGTATGACTGCAGTCTGAGTTGTCCCCTCAACACATGGAGTTACCTTTGAGCACCAAACTGAGAGTAGCCTCTGAATACTGGTTATGCCCTCTGCCCCAATAAGAAATTGGTCTTGAAAGGAGAAAAAGCTTAATCTATCTGCGACAAATTAATAACAAGTCTACATCTCTTATTTCTCAGAATTGAATTGAGCAGTGAGTTATTATATGGCTATATATATGTCATATATACATATGTATTTTTTGGTTTTAGGGGGTGGCCACAGTCAGTGGTGCTCAAGAGTTACATGAGGGGCCAGAATGATAGTACAGTGGGTAGGGTGTTTGCCTTGTATGCGGCCAGCCCGGGTTCAATCCCCAGCATCTCATATGGTCCCCGAGAACCTCCAGTAGTAATTCCTGAGCAAAGAGCCAGGAGTAACTCCTGAGTATCACCGAGTGTGACCCAAAAAAGCAGAAAAAATATATGTATATATATATATATATATATATATATATAATTCAAGTAGGACTCAAGCTACCTTAGCCAAGGGAAACAGGCACCAAGTTCCATGGATCAAGTCCTGAAAATAGCTGGCAGGAAGGGGAGGGTTTAGTAATAGCAGGTTACAAAACATAATCCCATACCCATATTTCACATGGAGGGGCTTCTTTCAGCCCCCTCCTGTGGCCTAGAGCCCTGGACTGAGTTAGTATTCAAACGTTTCTTGATATTACTCCAAATCCCGTTTTGTAAATGCAGCACCTTTCTTCATTGTGCCTCTTTTTCCTGCCTTTGTCTTTGTTGTATTTTCTGTAATCTGTTTCTTTCCACATTTCCTTTCTCTGATTAGGCTAGATCTTTCTAGTTATATGAGTGGAGAAGTTTGTTCATTTATTATTTTATCTGCTTGTTTTACAATAATGAATTTAATGCCCATCACATCAAATTTTATGTTATGAACTAAGGAAGAAAAAGTTAAGAAGATATTCTGTGAAGAAATGGTACAGTGGGTAAGGCAATTCTCTTACGAACTCCAATCTGGGCTCAATCCTTGGTACCATATATATTCCCTGAGCACTTCCAGGGAGTGATCCCTGAGCACAGAGCCAGGTATGACCCACAAAACATTAAAAAAGTGTAATTAAAAATTTTTTATTATTATTATTTTTGGGTCACACCCGGCAATGCTCAGGGGTTTCTCCTGGCTCTGCACTCAGGCATTACTCCTGGCGGTGCTCGGGGACCATATGGGATACCGG
>JAJIBD010020806.1:0-18248 GCA_021461705.1 Cryptotis parvus | reverse complement strand
TGGAAGGGGTCTGATGCTTCAGACAGAAGGGAGCAGCCTTCCACTCCCACTGCTCACTCCCTCTGTACTAGCTATATCAGCACACTGGCGTAGACAAAGAAATGCAGTCACTGTTTTAAGAGCCCTTAAATGGAGGGGGCGGAGCAATAGCCCAGCGGGTAAAGCATTTGCCTTGCATGCGGCTGGCCTGTGCCGGCCCGGGTTCTATCCCTGGCATCCCATATGGTCCCCGAGCACCGCCAGGAGTAATTCCTGAGTGCAGAGCCAGGAGCAACCCCTGAGCATCACTGGGTGTGACCCAAAAGGAAAAAAAGAAAGAGCCCTTTAATGGGTGAATGGGCTGGAGAGTTAGCTGCAGGGGTTACAGTGCTTGTCTTCTATGTGGCTGATGCTATTTCAAATCCCAAACACTGCATGTGCTCCTCCAAACACTGCCAAGAATAAGCCTTGAGCACACACTGATACGACTTGAAAGCAAACAAAAATAGTCATCTTGACTCAGAAGAGATGGCTGGGGACTTCCATTTTGATATACCTAAGACCCTAAGACCCATGATGGGCAGAAATTGTGAAACTCTGGGGATGTAGGAAATTATGATGGGAAAGTAAACTTGTACAAAGTTTCAACACCCATGTGGTCCGGGGACTTCAACACTCTACCAGCAACTCCTTTAGGTTTGTGAAACAGAAGGTGGGAAACTTACCTGAAACCCAAAAGGGCATTTGGTGAGTGTGGGGTGACGGTGATGCAGGTTGAGGACTAAGACACTCAGGATGACTGAGAAGGTGGCGAGGACCATAGTAAACATGAGGTACTTAACAATGATCGGCACTGACAGGGAGGTCTCCGGCACCTTGTCTGCCAGCAGCAGCAGGAACACAGTCAGGGTCAGCAGGGCAAAGATGGAGAGCCCCATCTTCTCTCCTGGGGGCCAAGAACAAAGAGAAGGGGAGGATTGGATTTTACCAGAAGAAACCTTAGTATTTTGCTGGCTTGGGTTCAATTCCAGTATCCATATAGCCCCCAGAGCACCACCAGCAATAACTCATGAGCTCAGAGCCAGGAGTAACCCCTATACTGCCAGGTGTGGCCCCAAAAAACCAAAAGAATTTGCTTATTTGGTCTCTCTATTGACTATTCAGTAGATATCTCAAATTAAACACATATGAGCAATTCCCTATCAGCTCCACCTTTCCTGACTTAGGCCAAAATCCTTTGATTTATTCTCAGCAGCCTCTCTCTCTCTCATATGCCGTACCCAGTCCATAGCAAATCATATTGACTCTACTTTCAAAATACATCCTGAATCTTCTGACTTAATACATTAACCACTACCACCGTGGTACAAATGGTACAAAATACCATTAACTCCGCTCTAATTTATAAAGAATTTATTTTAGAGCTGGAGCAACAGTACAGTGGGTAGGGTGCATCCCTTGTATGTGGTTTATATATATATATATATATATATATATATTTTTTTTTTTTGACAACACCTGGCAGTGTTTAGGGCATTCTCCTGGTCTGTGCTCAGGATCATTTCTGGAAGAACTTCGGGACCACATAGCTTGCTTAATTTAGAACCTCAGTTCAGATTATTCAGGACAGCTCATTACTCCTTGTATTCTTTCCAGTTCCCTGATTTTCCTTTATTTGGGGGAGGGGACACATCTGTCTGTGTTCTGTGCTTATTCTTTTTTTTTTTTTTTTTTTGCTTTTTGAAGGTCACACTCGGCAATGCTCACGGGTTACTCCTGGATCTGCATTCAGGAATTACTCCTGGCGGTGCTCGGGGGACCATATGGGATTACCGGGGGGACCATATAGGACACGGAATCGAACCCGAGCCAGCACAGGCCGGGCCCCGCGTGCAAGGCAAACGCCCCACCCGCTGGGCTTTCACTCTGGCCCAGACCTACCCATCTTTACTGTTTGTTTTGTTTGCTTGTTTGACCTTTCCCAGCAATGTTTAAAGCTTACTCCTGGCTCTGCCCTCAGGGATCATTCCTGGCAGACTTGGGGTCAGGTGCCACGATAGAATCTCAAATCCAGGTCTGCAGCATAAAGGCAAACGCCCTACCTCCACACCATTCTGTTTTTTTAAATTGTAACCCCTTTCCCCATTCTCATCTTCCCATTCCCTTTTCTAAATTAATTTTCTCCTTACCACTTGTTTTCTTTAAAACTACTGGGAGAGGGGCCTGGGTGATAGCACAGAAGGTAGGGTGTTTGCCTTGCGTGGCCGACCCAGGTTCAATCCCAGGATCCCTGGCATCCCATATGGTCCCCCGAGCACCGCCAGAAATAATTCCTGGGAGAAGAGCCAGGAGGTTCTTTTTTTTTCTTTTTTGGGTCACACCCAGCAATGCTCAGGGGTTACTCCTGGCTCTGCACTCAGGAATTACTCCTGGAGGTACTCAGGGGACCATATGGGATGCCGAGGATCGCATGCAAGGCAAATGCCCTACCCACTGGACTATCACTCTGGCCCCGCCAGGAGGTTCTTAGTATCACCGGGTGTGACCCAAGAAGCAAAATATGAATGAATGAATGAATGAATGAATGAATGAATGAACGAAACTACTGGGAGAGGTCCAGAGCGATAGTACAGCGGTAAGGCATTTGCCTTGCACAACCGACCGGGTTTGATCCCCAGCATCCCATATATGGTCCCCGAGCATTGCTAGGAGTAATTCCTTAGCAAAGAGCTAGGAGTAACTCCTTAGCATTGCTGGGTGTGACCCAAAAGGCAAAAATAAAAAAAATAAATAAAACTACTAGGAGAGGACAGGAGACAGCAACTAAGGTGTTTGCCTTGCATGCAGCTGACCCAGGTTCCATCCCCGACATCTCATATCTGGTTCCTGAGCACCACCAGGAGTAATTCCTGAGTGCAGGGTCAGGAGAAAACCCTCAGCATCGCTGGGTGTAACCAAAAAAGAAAAAAAGTAAATAAACTAAGGGGCAGATGCAGAGTAATCACTAGGTGTGGCCTCCAAAAAACAAACAAAAAACTATCAGAGGCAGATAGGTAGGGTGTTTGCCAGACTTAGTTTGAAGGTTGCATCCCTGGTATCCCATAAGGTCCCTTGAGCACTGCCAGAACTTAACTCCTGGCAGTGCTCAAGAGACTCATACCAGCTGTACTACCTTTCTAGCCCCAGCAGGAAGTTTTTAGAGGTATATTAGACAGTGGTGGATTTTATTTTTAATTCACTGGGGAGGAGAGGTAGAGGGCTGGTGACTTATTTTTAAGTAGTTGGGGGGAGAAGTGGAGGGCTGGGCCATACCTAATGGTTCTGAGGGCTTCCTCCTGGCTTTTTGGAAATCAACTCCCAAGTCAGACTCTTAATCCCAACCAGGATTGGAACAGTCACTTAGTTTCTCTGTGTAATGTAAACTCTTTAGCCAGTGTGATGAGATACTATACATAGGAGTTAAGGCACTTGTTATATGGGGTTGACCCCTGTTCAATCCCCAACACCAGGTACCCTGAGTATCCCTGGGAGTGACACCCACCCCAGCAAGAACTGGGGAATAGCCTCCAAGCACCATCCAATGTGGTTCAAAACAAAACAAAGCGTCCTCCAGCGGGGAGGGCATTTGTCTTGTACCTGGCCAACCGGGTTTCATCCCTGGCATCCCATATGGTCCCCCAAGCACTGCCAGGAGTAATTCCTGAGTGCAGATATTGGAGTAACCACTGAGCATTGCGGGTGCGACCCAAAAGAAAAAAAATTGTCTTAGGGGCTGGAGCGATAGCCCAGCGGGTAGAGCGTTGCCTTGCCTGCGGCCGGCTTGTGTCGGCCTGGGTTCGATTCCCGGCATCCCATATGGTCCCCTGAGCACCGCCAGGAGTGATTCCTGAGTGCAGAGCCAGGAGTAACCCCTGAGCATTGCCGGGTGTGACCCAAAAAAGCAAAAAAAAAAAAATTGTCTTAGACTTTCATTCTGCTCTATAATATATAATATATATACATATATATTATATTAGTCCATATTTATCTCATAGAGTTGTGAAGATTACAATTTAGTTGTCACCTGTCTTCCCGTCTTCATTGATTTGCTCAAGCGGGCACCAGTAACATCTCCATACATCCTGTCACATGCTAGTAGAGCCCAAGGGTAGCTGCTTGCTCCAGAAACATAAAAGAGCCTCAAACCATTCCATCAGGTCATGGGAATGAGGTCTATAATTATTACTGGTATTTGGCATATCAAATATGACACAGGTAGCTTTCCAGGCTCTAACGTGCGGGTGGGATACTCTTGTAGTCACCTCTAATCTCGAGCATTAAAATTGATGAACCGGGGTGGGAGTAATAGCACAGTGGGGAGGGCGTTGCCTTTGCGCAGCCGACCGGGTTCGATCCCGGCATCCCATATGGTCCCCGAGCACCGCCAGAGGTAATTCCTGAGTGCAGAGTCAGGAGCAACCCCTGAGCGTTGCAGGGTGTAACAAAAAAAAGCAAAAAAAAAAAATTAGTTAACATAAGTAATGCTAATTGCATTACCTTAAAATAGGTGCTCAAAAATAGGAGGCTCTGCCAATAGGTAAATAAAATGCACTAAGTACCAACATAATTTTATCTTTTTGTTTTTGTTTTGGGTCACACCCTAACATGCTCAGGGGTTACTCCTAACTCCATTGAGGAATCACTCCCTGGCAGTGCGTGGGGATCATATGGGATGCTGGTGACTGAACCTGGTCAGCAGGGTGTAAAGCAAATACCCTACCTGCTGTTCTATCTCTTCAGTCTCCCAAGCATAGTTTTAACTCAACTAATTATATAACCCTGTATAGTTGGGATAATGATTGTGTCTATCCCCAAATCAGGAAAATGAGATACATAGAGATTAAGGAATTTGCCCAAAACACTTTTTTTTTTTTTTTTTTCTTTTTGGGTCACACCCGGCAATGCTCAGGGGTTACTCCTGGCTCTGCACTCAGGAATTACTCCTGGCGGTGCTCGGGGACCATATGGGATGCCAGGGGATCAAACCGGGCCGGCTGGAGGCAACATAACGCGTCGCTACCCGCTGGGCTACTCGCCCCCCCAACACTCTTTACTTTATTAGGTTGCCTATTGAGAAATGTTAGCAATTGTTTCTAGGAAGATAGGTAGTTGAGGGACTCAAAGGTATCCATATAAAGTGAAAGAAGAACTATGTAATTAAGGGGGGAATTAGGAAGGCAGAGTTGTTTAAATTCAGGAGTTTGTTGGTCAGAAGAGCGGAGGATCCAGAGATGAGAGAGTAGAATTCAGACTTGAAGAGTCAAGGGCCACTTCTGACTGTATGGAGGCAACCCTGGAGGTGTTCAGGGGACATATGTAGTGCCAGGATCTAATGGCATGGCTGCGCGGAAGGCAAGTTTTTCAACCCCTGTACTATTCCTCTGACCCATAAGAAACTAGAAATCTGGGACCGGTGATCGTCCAGTGGGTAGCACATTTGCCTTGCATGTGGCCGACCTGGCCCTGCTGATCCCCGGCATCCCATATGGTCCCCGAGCACCGCCAGGAGTGATTCCTGAGTGCAGAGCCAGGAGAAACCCCTGAGCATTGCTGGGTGTGACCCAAAAAGAAAAATAAGAAAAAAGCTAGGAATCTATAAGGAAGAGTTCTGAAGTTACAAGGTGAAGAAGGAAAAGAAAAGTAGGTAGCCAGGGGAGGCAGAACCTGAGAGAGGAGAGGAAAACCTGTATCCAGACGGAAAAACTCTGGTTAAAGGGAAAAACATGTCTTCTTTTTTCTTTCTTTTTGGGTCACACCCAGAGATGCTCAGGAGTTAGTCCTGGATCTGCACTCAGGATTACTTCTGGCAGTGCTCAGAGGACCATATGGGATGCCAGGGATCAAACCCAGGTCAGCTGTGTGCAAGGCAAACGCCCTACCTGCTGGGCTATCGCACCGGCCCCCTCTCTCTTTTCTTCTCTTTCTTTTCTCCTCTTTTCTCCTCTATCTTTTCTCCTTTCTCCCCCATTCTCCCTTTTCTCCCCTCTTTCCTCTCCCCCTCTCCCCCTTCTCTCTCTCTCTCTCTCTCTCTCTCTCTCTCTCTCTCTCTCTCTCTCTCCTCTCTCTCTCTGGTTTGTGGCCACACCTGGCAATGCTCAGGGAACCACATGGGTTGGCCACGTGCAAGGCAAGCACCCCTCTCTGCTGTCTTCCACTCTGGTCCTGGACAGATGTGCACACTGCTTAAGCACATAGCTTTAGTAGCAGGAAACCTTGCCTGGATTAAAGAAGAGAAAAGACTGAAGATGGGGTGGGGGTGGAGGGGCTTCTCCCCCTTACCTGCATCTGGTGGCAGGTAGAAGACAATGATGGCTAGGAGGGTGATGAGGATGCACGGGGCAATGACATTGACGAGGTAGAAGAGAGGCTTCCGGCGAATAATGAGGTAGAAGATGACTTCTTCATGCTGGCCTTTGCCTCCTCCCCTGGAATCCACCAGACGCTGGATTAGCCGAGAAGGTTTGTGGATAATCTCCCATTGGCCATTCTCTGGAAATAAAGGATGGGTAGCAAAATAAGGGACACAGACATGGAACCTATCCTTGTGGTACAAGAATAACTTATTCTGGGGCCAGAGTGATAGCTGAGGAGGGCATTTGCCCTGCACACAGCAGACCTGGGTTCAATCTCCAGCAACCCATGTGGTCCCCCAAGCACAGCCAGGAGTAATTCCTGAGTGCAGAGTCAGGAGCGCAGAACCCCTGAGCATAGCCAAGTATAACACCCCTCAAAAAAAAGACAAAATTTTTTTTTAAATCACTGTCACTGTATCACTGTGTTCCAGTTGTTCATTGATTTGCTCAAGCGGGCACCAGTAACATCTCCATACATCCTGTCACTAGCAAGTGTAGCCCAAGGGCATCTGCTTGCTCCGGGGACAGGAAGAGTTTCAAATCATTCTTCAGGTCATGGAATTGAGATCCATAATTATTACTAGTTTTTGGCATAACAAATAAAACACAGGTAGCTTGCCAGGCTCTGCAAGCTATTTATTTAAATAAATAAAAATATTTATTAAAAACTTTTAAATATTTAAAAAAAAAATTAAAATAGATTTTAAAAAGAGAGTAATTTATCACATCCTAGAATAGGGGAGGGCTTATGTGATAAATGGTGGACAGGCTATCGGTCATCATGCAGAGACTCAGATACACAGGGAGAGCTGCCATCTGGCTCTCCCCTAGTCTCAATGGCCACAAGTGGCTGGCGGTACATCAAACTAGTGGAACCAACCATGCTCTAGAAACTCAGAAAGTAAATTCAAGAACAGAATTTGGCCAGATTCTCCCATAACCAACAATAGGGAAGAAGGTGGATTCATCAGTTACATTTGCTATATATGTACTTTGATGGTCAATGCAGTCAGTGCCAGCTAAGGGAGCAGGCATGGGGATTGGAGTGGGTGGGAAATGGGGGGTCTTTGGTGGTGGGAACACACTGGTGGTGGGAGTGGTGTTGAAGTATGAATCTTTCTAGCAACAGTATTATGAAAACCTTTTTACTTTGTAAATCATGGTGTTTCAATAAAAAGGGGGGGAAAAAATGGTGGACAGGGGCTGGAGCGATAGCACAATGGGTAGGGCGTTTGCCTGGCACACAGCTGGCATCCCATATGGTCCCCTGAGCACTTCCTGGAGTAACTCCTGAGTGAAGAACCAGGAGTAACCCTGAGCATGGCGAGGTATGACTCAAAAAAAGAAAAAAAAGTAAATAAAAAGGGGGCCAGAGTGATAGCCAGCGGGTAGGGCATTTGCCTTGCATCACGGCAGGCCTGGGCCAGCCCAGGTTCGATCCCCAGCATCCCATATGGTCCCCCGAGCAACGCCAGGATTGATTCCTGAGTGCAGAGCCAGGAGAAACCCCCTGAGCATTGCCGGGTGTGACCCAAAAAAAAGCAAAAAAAAAAAAAAAAAAAAAGAAGAAGAAGAAGAAGAAGAAGTGGTGACACTGGACTATAAAGCCTGTCTCTAAGAAACTTGAACACACCTCAATTTCCATATCTAATAAAAACAATCATACTTGGGACTGGAGCGATTGCACAGCAAGGAGAGTGTTTGCCTTGCCTGAACCGACCTGATTTGATCCCTGATATTCAATATGGTCCCCTGAGTACCACCAGGAGTAATTCCTGAGTGCAGAACCAGAAGTAACCCGAGCATTGCTGGGTGTGACCCAAAGAAAAAACAATCATACTTCTCTTGCTGACACCACAGGTTGTATTTGGTATATCAGTCTGTTAGGAGAGAGGTTAGGAGCGATGGTGACAAGAGCCCTGTCCACTCACCAATGAAGGTAGCTTCGTGCAGGTGTATTTCCTGCCGCTCTTGCCCATCAGGACCAAAGCCAGTCTGCAGGCTCACTTCTGAACTGTCGTAGCTGTAGGAACTGAACACCATGGTACAGTTCTGCCAGTCGAAGGGGAAGTAGGTGACCTGCACGGACAGGAGGAGCTGTAGAGCTGCCAGACACGCCAGGTCGGGCCTGGAGAGTTTGGGAGTTATTGGGGAGGTCACATAGCAGATAGGAATCAGAGAAAAGGAAGCCCAGGGAGATAGGGATCAACAAATTAAAAGGTTACAGGTAGAGAGGAATAGGAAGACTATTAGGGAGGCTATTAAAAATGACAGGGGATCATTGAGGAGGACTGGTAAGAAAGCGTGCAGAGGAATGGAACTCCAGGAAAAATCAGAAGGGCAAGAGAGATGTGAAGGTAATGAGTTCTACTAGAGGCAGGATGGGAACACTGAGAGTCAGGCTGTCGGGAAGAGAAGTTCCAAAGAGAGCTGTTAGCTTCCCAGGAGCCCTGGGAGACCTGGATGCTGCAGCTGCTGCGGTAGGCGCCTGGGGGCTGCCAGCGCGCGGAGCCGTCAGGGGGACACCACGACATTGCGTCCAGGGAAACGTCAAAATTGCCGTCATTGCTGCAGGAAAGCAATCTTGGCTCATCTTGGACCAGGCGCCCCAGCCAAGCCCCAGTCCCATGCCGGTTTTGGGAAAATCCTACTTGTTCAGGAGCACCACGTCTGGAAGCCACACGGAACTGGCTGAAATGCGGAGTGAATCTATTCCCTGGTGCTGCGCGGGGTCCCAGCTCAGTCTGTAGTCTTTCCACTCCTAGGGAAGCAGAGACGGGGGGCTTGGAGGCTGGGAGGATACTTCGCGAAATCTGAAGGGTCTGGGATGGGCAGCAAGGGGGAGCAACAAAGGGTAGCAAGGTGTGTGTGTGTGCGGGGAGGTTGTGATTGGGGCTTCACTCAGTAGCTGTGATCTCAACTTAACTCCTCTTCCCTCTTTGTGGTGCCTTCCCACCCACTTTGGTCTGTAAAATAAGGTTGGATTAGCTACTGTCTAAACCAGTGTTTTCAGAGGCCAAAGCGATAGCACAGCCGGGAGGGCATTTGCCTTGCATGCGGCCACTCGAGTTCAATCCCGGAATCCCATATGGTCCCCCAGCGCCACAGCACCGCCAGGAGTAATTCCTGAATGCAGCGCAAGGGGTAACTCCTAAATATTTCCACGTGTGACCCAAAAAGCCAAATAAATAAATTAAAGTGTTTTCAAATTGCCATCTGAATCAAATTAGTGACCTTAAATCAGTGTTAAAACATTTTAAGGGGCTGGAGCAATAGCCCAGCGGGTAGGGTGTTTGCCTTGCAAGCAGTCAGCCTATGCCAGCACAGATTCGATCCCGGCATCCCATATGGTCCCCTAAGCAGCGCCAGGAGTAATTCCTGAGTGCAGAGGTAGGAATAAACCCTGAGCGTCACCGGGTGTGACTCAAAAAAGGAAAAAAAAAAAACATTTTAAACACTGCTGGGTGTGGCTCAAAAAAACAAAAACCAAACATATTGTAAGGGTGAGGGAGACCGCACAGTAGACAGCCACACCTGGCTGTACTGAGCAGTTAACCCTAGCTCGGGGATCAGAGATCACTGCTGACAGTGCTCAGGGAACCATATGTGATGACAGGAATTGAACCTGGGTGAGCTAACATGGAAGACAATAGCCCTACCCACTGTACTATTGCTCCAGCTCAAAAATAAAGGTGGTTTTTTTTTAAATGGGGACCTGGAGAGATAGTACAGGGGTCACCACACTTGACCTGTGCACTTGTCATGTGACAGTTCCCGGTGCAGTTAGATCCCCACTCTGGGGCAATGCCTCCAAGCACAGGACCTGGAATAGTCACCAAGCATTGACCAGAGTTGTCCAAAGCAAACCCCGAAATTAAATAAAATGAAAAATGTATGAAGAATGGGGCCAGAGGTGTAGCTGAGAAATAGTCTCCCATGTGTGACGTTCTGGGTTCTATTCTGGCCCCTAAGGAGGCGGGAGAAAGAGATCAGAGATGCACGGGTGCAGCTCCCTTAGCAGAAATGTTCATTGTTTGGGCGGACGATAGCCCAGCGGGTAGGGCATTTGCCTTGGACGCCCGGCCCGGGTTCGATCCTCGGCATCCCATATGGTCCCTGAGCACTGCCAGGGGTAATTCCTTAGTGCAGAGCCAGGAGTAACCCCTGAGCATTGCCGGGTGTGACCCAAAAAGCAAAAAAAAAAAAAGTTCATTGTTTCCCCAAGCTTCTGTTTCAGATGTTTTTGTTTGTTTGTTTGTTTTGTGCTTTTTTGGGTCACACTAGGCGACACTCAGGGCTTACTTCTGGCTCTTCGCTCAGGAATCACTCCTGGCGGTGCTCAAGGGACCATATGGGATGTCGGGGATCGAACTTGGGCCGCGTGCAAGGCAAACGCCCACCCGCTGTGCTATTGCTTCAGCCCCTAAAGTCTATTTTCTAAGGTCACGATACCAAAAAAAAAAAAAAATAGTCTTACTGGGAAAGACATTCAAGGAAACTGTGGAAAAGGGGGCAGCAGGGAGCCTTTCCGCCCCGCGGGGTCCGTACCAGATCTAAGTACACCTTTGTGCTCATCTCCTCATCTTTCTCGTTCTAAAAGGGAAAAATGTAAAAAGGTAAAGGCGATGTGAGTGGGGAGAAATGAGCGCTCCACGGGTCGTTTTCTAGAAAACTCCCCACTCAGAGCCTCCCTCTTAGGCGCAAGCGCGCCCCGCGTGCCGTATTTGCTAAGCGCCGCCTCCGCTTCCGAGGCTGCAGAGCCAAACACCATCCCCTCAGCCCAGCCTTCCCCAGACCCTGTCCCGAGGCTTCACTCAGTTAGCGATTCACCCAACCCTGAATCTCTGCCCGAAGGGTTTACTGACCCACTCTGGCACCAGGCTCCGCCCCCTCTGACCCGGCCTTTAATGTCCTCCTATTCAAGTCCATCCGCCACAGCCCTACTTTAGGCCCCGCCCACAGAGCCTTGGTAGCCTATCTGGGCTTTCTTTGGGCTGTTCGATGGCCACGCCCACTTCTCTCATTGGTCCGTTACCAGTCTGGTCTCGCCCTCATCCGGCCCTCGGTCTAGCCCCGCCTAAAGCCATGCACCCTGACTGGTCCGTTGGCTTGCCCTCAATTCCCGCTTGGAACCTCACCAGGCTGATTAGTTGTGACAGGCTAAGACCAATGCTGACCCCGACGCGGTCTCCCACCTCCCGCGCTGGCCGCACCGAGCTATCATAACCTGAGAAGAGATTTTCGCGGAGTCGACCCTCTGCCTCCGGACCACTGATACCTGGAGGACGAAGAGCATGAAGTGAAATCGTGGTGACCAGCCACAAATCCTGGTCCTACCATTGTCTCTTCGAGGCCCAAACTTACCCTGGGCGAGTGGCGCCCCTAATGCCCCAGCAACAGTAGCAGCACCCGGGGGTCATAGCCTGACCGTGCACCTCAACGGAGTTCTCTCAGTGGGCAGCCAGGACAGCCGGCTCCAGGGGAAGTGACGAGCCTCTGAGGAATGTGCACCTGTTATGGGGGGGAGGGGGCAGCCACCAGCCCACGGCCCCCCGGGGCTTGGTACCGCCCCAAGCAACTGCCAGTGCCCGCCACCCACTGATGACAGACAACACGTGCGTTGTATAAATCGTCTTTAATTGAGAAAGCAAGGAGTGAAATTCAGTCCTTTGGGGCAGAGCCCCAAGATGAGGGGGCCTGAGCGGGGAGAGGGGTTGTTTGTGGAGTGGAGGGGAGCGTCTACCCCTCTTTCAACAAACCAGAAATAGAGCCTGAGGAAAAATGATCTCCTTCCTAGCCCCTTCTTTTAGGGCCTCCTTAGTCTACCTGGCCTAAGGCTCAGCCTCCCTCAAACGCCTTAGTGAGTTCCTTTTCCCAGGCCTATCTCTAGCTCTCCACATTTATTTTTTCCAGAAAAACCTAGTCAGGCCCTTTCTGGGTACCTAAAACCCAGCTGAGGTTATAAGCTGTAAGGTGAAGCAGGATCTATTCATTAGAAGCTCTGGAGGTATAATGAGGTCTAGAGTTTAAGAGGTCTTCACCCTTCTTGATCTAACCAGTACTGGAGAAGGGCAGTGGAGCTTACTGATAAATAGGACTCTGGGCTCTCCTTCCTGGAATGGACGAGGCTATCTCCTGTTTGCCCTTTTTATTCTAGGCCTATTACCCTAAAGCCCTCATTTTAAAAGGGGACCTGGAAGGAATTCCTGCTGAGGTAGCTAAGTGTTCATATCCCGAACCCAGGCACAGATTCAATCAGGTCATGGTTATGACCTCTTCCACATCCCAAATTCCCTACTGTGAGCTAGAATTCCTTTCAAAACTCCTCTGCCCTTCCTCATATTCTGTTTCCCTGGCAGACCCCTGCTGAATTGCAAGAGCTAAAAACTGCATGTGAAAATAAGGTTAGTATTCTATAGGAAGAATAAGATTTCTTTTTAATTATCTAAGAAAAAAAAAGAAGTGGTTCTTGATTTATCCTGAACTTACTTCCTTAAGAATTATAGCTGGATTTTTTCCCCATAGCTCATTCTTTTTAAAAAAATTCACTAGAGAGTGTGGGATGTTGGGTCTAGAGTTTACTCTAGAGCAATAATATGGCTATACTGGGTCCAGTCCAATCCTGGAGAGAAAAACTAAGGATTGTGGTCTATATCCTAGAACTGAGATTCAGAAAGAAGTATGGCTCTTTGTGTTTCTAGAACACCATACTCTGGAATTGGGCGTCTCTGGGATAAGAAGGATAGGTTTGGACTAGAGAGATAGTTCAGTGTGCAGGAGCACATGCTTTGCATGCAGGAGGTCCAGGTTTAATACTCGGCACCACATAGTTCCCGAGCACCGCCGGGAGCGACCCCAAGCACCCAGCCAGGAGTAGCCCCTAAGCACCGCCGGGTGTGGCCCATTTTTCCATTTTTTATTAGAAAAAAAGAAAGAAAGTCAAACTTGTCATCTGAAACTGGTCCTGGTTCAGGCCAAAGCCAAAAAGCTAGACAGGGTTCAAATATAGCTTCTCTCTACCTGAAAACTAGGGGTCCATCTGGATCAACACAGAAACCAGGTGGATCCAGAACAGAGCCCGGCAGCATAGCTACATTCCAGTACTGAGCACTAGTATAGAAATGGCCTGACTGGGATGCTTGGGGTCCAGAACCTGTCTAGAACAAGGCAGAAGGTGCAATCGGGAAAGAAGGAAACTAATCCTGAGCTCCAGTGGACCTATAAATCTATGGCTCAGTGGCACTGAGGAAGAGTATAAGACTCCAGAACCTGGCTGAGCCTGAGCTGAGGAGTATTTATTCCTTGGCTCTGTTAGTTTGGGAATCCTCCGGTACCATCCTCGGAAAGGCTCGGAGGGAATGTGAGTATGAAAGGAAAGAAGTAATCAGACAAAACTATTTTCAGTCATCCCTGCTCCCTATCCCGGGTCCGAGGAACTACAGGTCTTAGCAGCCCCAGAAGTCATGGCCAGTCTCTAGGCTCTGTAAGAGTAGAGCACCTGGAGGGACCTGGCTCCTCAGGGTATGAGTGTGGCAGGGGGTGAGAGCAGGCCAGGAACAGGGCTGGAAGTCAGGCTGTGGTGATGGCTGGCTCAGTGCAGCTGCAGAGAGCCTTCGGTCCAGGGACTACACTTCAGGGGGCAGGGGACTGGGCGGGGAGGTCTCAGGGACACTGTGGAGAGAGGCTCCCGGTACATGGCAACTGTGAAAGGGGAAGAAAGAAATAAGGAAGGAGAGTTAGTCAAAGAGAAACCTAGGCAGAACCAAAGCTCTGACTGGGTGCCCTTCCCTCCAGCCCAGGAACCCAGTCCGTTGGAGTATTTCACCCCAAACTCCAGTGGCCAAAGCCTTCCTGCTTTGACCTGACATTAGAAGTGTCCACCTAGCACTTCTAGCCCCTGAGCTGTGTGGCCCCTAAATGTTCACGTCAAGCTCTATACCCTTTCAGGCAGCCCACCTTTTCTTGAATCCACACTCACCCTCCAGGAGCTTGGGCACAAAGTGGGCAGCTGCCTTGGTCTTCTTGACTCGGTTTCCCTTCATAACCCGGCCCTCCTTATCCAGGCCCAGGTACCAGGCCCGGCCAGAACGACGCTGGCGGTATAGAGCAGGGCGTAGAGGGACATAGTAATTCTCAAAGACGCACTCCTTAAAGCGACACTCAGCTGTGAAATGTGGCTGAAGAGACAGAGACCCAGAAAGGCACACACAAACAGAGACAAAAGGAGACATCATTGGGCAGAAGTGAGCCCTGGGAAGAATAAGAGAGGATACAAGCCAGGCATTCAGGCTTGGAAGGCCAACTGCTAAATCCATGCAGGAGCAAGGAGAAAGAGAAGATGAGGGAGTCTAGCACACCCTGAGGGGCAGAAACTAGATTTGGAGGGGGAGGGGAACTAGAAGAAGATATATTCTCTTCCTCTCCTCCTCACTTCCTAACACCCCCTACCCTTAATGACTTTGCAAGTCCAGAGGAAGTATACAAGAAACAGGGACTCTCAAAAGCAGAAAAAAATTAGACATTGAAAGAGACTGGGATGGTCAGGGATGTAGCTCAGTGGTTAGGTCACATGACTCACATATATGAAGCCTGGGTTGGATTCTCCACTTCAAAAAAAGAAGAAAGAGGAGGGCCGGAGGCGATAGCCCAGCGGGTAGGGCGTTTGCCTTGCGCCGCGACGGCCTGTGCCGGCCCAGGTTCGATCCCGGCATCCCATATGGTCCCCGAGCACCGCCAGGAGTAGTTCCTGAGTGCAGAGCCAGGAGAAACCCCCTGAGCATCGCGGGTGTGACCCAAAAAGCAAAAAAAAAAAAAAAAGAAAGAAAGAGGGGGCGGGGCGATAGCCCAGCGGGTAGGGCGTTTGCCTGCGCACGGCCGGCCTGTGCCGGCCAGGGTTCGATCCCGGCATCCCATATGGTCCCCGAGCATCGCCAGGAGTAATTCCTGAGTGCCGAGCCAGGAGTAACCCCTGAGCATCGCCGGGTGTGACCCAAAAAGCAAAAAAAAAAAAAAGAAGGGGCCGTGGCGATAGCCTAGTGGGTAGGGCGTTTGCCTTGCATGCGGCCGGCCCCTGCCGACCAGGGTTTGATCCCCAGCATCCCATATGGTCCCCGAGCACCGCCAGGAGTAATTCCTGAGTGCAGAGCCAGGAGAAACCCCTGAGCATTGCCGGCGTGACCCAAAAAGCAAAAAAAAAAAAAAAAAAAGAAGAAGAAGAAAGAAGAAAAAAAAAAAAGCAAAGAACCTGGGAGGGATGGGGTGCTGTTTGTGTGAAACATCTGAGGGAACCCTGAAGGAGGTATGGTGGAATGGGCAGTGAGAACAACACCGACTGGCGTAGGGGGAAGGAAGTCCTGAGCTGTGCTGTGGGCATCTGTGCGTGAGAAAGCGGTAGCTGAGGGGACTCCCCTTTACCCCAGGCCACTCAGCCCCGTCTCACCGAGTCTGTAGAGCAGCCCCTCAGCGTTCATGGCCATGTAGTGACCCAGCTTGGCACTCTGGATGGTGACCACACGGAGCCCCACAGGGATCAGGTTGAAGTGGGCTGGGGGTGGAGAGAGGGGCATGAGTACCCCAAGTCTAGAACCCCCCATCTGAGCTCCCCCAACCAGTACCAATGCTTCCCTGGGGAGACCAAAGGAACAACAGACCCTGAAGAGGGAGTATTCGGTCATTCTGTTCTGTCCCAGCTCCCCACCTCCCACCCAGGACCAGCTTCCCCTCTCCTGTAAGAGCTGGTGTCCTCTAGGGTGCCCTGGATGCTCCCGTCTGGATTGGCCTGGAGGTAGAAACCCTGGCGGCAGAACAGTTTCGTGACGATGCCTTTGAGCTGAGGCTCTGGAGGGAGAGACATGCATCTTTGAAAATGACTTCTCTGTTCCCAGAAATCCCCACACTTGGTGGAATCTGAGAGAGGAGAATGAAGGAAGCAAGAGGGTCCCAAGGCTTCAGTTCTCAAACCCTTCAAGGCAACTCTCTCCCGTCTCTCAGACTGCCAGAAGCACTGGGGCGGGGTTTCTTTTTGCTTCCTCTGTCAATTCAATTGCTTTGAAACGGCGTAGGTTTAATTCCTCAGTCAGACAGTTTAATACAGCTCAATCAGAAGGGGGGAGGGAGGAGAGGAGAGAGGAAGGAAGGGAGAGAGACATCAAAAGGCAGGGCTGGGGGGACAGAGGAGGGATGCCAAGGAGAAAGCGTTTGCGAATGTGGGGGGTGGCAAGGTGACCACAGGGGAGGCGCCCGCCCCCTCAGGAGTGAGGGCGGGCTGGACCTGACGCTGACTCAGCACCTGCTGCTGCGGCGGCGGTGGCTGCCGCTTGCTTGGCTCGGCCCTTGTCTTGGCTCAACGCCCGCCTGTCTGACACTGACCCATCTGTCAGTCTGTCTGTCAGTCTGTTGGTTCACGGGGGTCCAGCTCTCCAGGGGCTGCTGCCTCTCCCCTTCAACCAGGTAATCTACCTGGGAATGGGGTTGGGGGCACTCGGTCCCAAAGCAAGGAAATGGGAGAAGAGGGTCGGGGAGATGGAGAGCCAGGCAGAGTCACGTGGGGGCCGGGTCCCACTCAAAGGGTGGGCTGCGGAGCGTACCACTGCAGGGAGGGGAAAGGCACGAACGGCCAGCAGCTGGAGGGAGCGGGATCGGGGCGAGAGGGACTCTGCCTGTCGGACCTGGACGGGGACCGCACGCTGACGCTTAGACTCTCTCCTTTCTCGGGGGCTGGATCTCGGCTGACGTCCCTGCTACCCCCCTGTAGGTGGTACGACAACCCCCCTCCCTTGATGAGCTCCTCTGGGCAGAGGCACTCCTGAGCGTTTGGGACCCAATCTTAGAGTCGAGTAGGGAATAATGGGGGCTGCCCAGCTGTGCTGTCAGCGGGAGGAGGGCACAAAGAGGGGCGTTCTGGCAAGGACACCCGGGGGACAACGGGGGGGGAGATTGGGGCCGAGCCAGGCGAGGCTCAGCCGGAGGAACCGAGCCCAGGCGAGGAGGAGCCGGAGGACGGAGCGGGGGCGGGGGATGCCCGAGCCGCCAGAAGCCCTCAGGGGTGACCCAGGCGTCCGGAACCCCGGCCCCCTCGGCTCGGAATTGAAAGAATCCCAAGAGTCGACGCAGGCGGGGGACGGTGGGGGTGGAGACCCCAGCCACGGGGGTGGGGGCGCGCAGCACTTGCGAGGCCACTTAGCCCCTCAAGCTTTCCCTTGCCCTCGGAAGCAAGGAGACTCGGGGTGATGGGCAGAGGACGGAAACCTGGCCGAGACTTTGTGCTGATCCACCCCCTTTCACTTTTGCGGAGCCCCCCTCAGTCGGGCCCTTTATCGAGCATCCCAGAGTCCTTGGCCTCCAACCTCCCAGAGAGCGACCCCACCCCAGCCACTCACCCGGGCCGCGGTCAGGCCTAGCGCGGGCCGCCCCCCGCACAAGTCGCACCTTGGACAGCAGGATGAGCAGCTGTTTCTGGCAAAGGGACTTGGTGCCGCGGGGACACACGCGCCGCTGCCCCGACACGGGCCGGCTGCCCCCCGGGCTCGCGGACCTCCCGCTTCTGCCGGATCAGGCTACTGGCCAGCGCCGCCATGGTTCCCCCGGAGGAGACACCCCCAAACCTCTAGGCGCCCGGAGCGCCCTGTACTCCCCCAAAGCCAGATCACCAGGGCATATTCTAGACGCCCAAGTCCCAGTTCACCGCCCCACCCACAGGACTTGCGGGTAAAACCCGTCCCACCCGGCCACTAAGCAGACCCAGCACCTACGTACCTCTTGGTTGACCCCCCACCCTCCACTTTGGCTTCCTGCTGAAAACTCCCCCTTCCTCTGTCCAGTGTCTCTCTCTCCACTATTCCTTATCCTCAAAGCCAAGACCCTCAAAATTTCCAAGAT
>JAJIBD010020805.1:0-14778 GCA_021461705.1 Cryptotis parvus | reverse complement strand
GAAAGTGGCTTTGGGGCCAGAACAGACCAGGTTTTTAGGTTTTCAGTTTTTGGGTCACACCTAGAAAGAATTCAGGGGTCACTTCTGGCTCTGGACTCAGCAATCACTCCTGGTGGTGCTCAGAGGCACCAGGATTGAACCAGGGTCAGCGCATGCAAAGCCCCCACGCCAGGTGTTATGAGAATCAGCATGTCTGAGCGTCTGATGTTCAGAACAGTCATGGGGGGGGGGTGACAGCTACCATATTCCCCAACTTCGAGCACACGTGTGTTCCCACGTTCTCACATTTCTGAATCCGGCTGTGCCTCTGATTAATAATATCATGATTATATTTGGCAGTGTTTTGTCCTTTTTCATGGGTACATGGTACAACTTACAGCCCATGATAAAAGTATGCTCTTAGCCCATTTTACACATGAAGAAACTGAGGCGCCATAAGCTTCAATACCTGCACAAAGCGAAGAGGGAGATCGGGCTCCAAACCGCCTCTCAGCTGAGCCCTAGGGCTGGTATCAGGGCAGGTCATGGCAGAATGCAGCCATTGGAAAGAGCTGAGTTATTCTGAGTTCGCAGGAGAAACGTGAGGAAGGGGCAGTGGGGCGGGTCCCCACACACAGCCTCTGCCCTGAACGTTTTGCCTGAATGCCTTCAGCTTTCTTACTCCAAACAAACACCTCTGACCGTGCTCACATATGCTGTCCACCCCTCAGCTGGTCCGCTACAGCCAGTCCCCACTGCAATGCTATTATTCCCGTGGGCAGGGGTTGGGACCCTGACAAAGGAAAGGAGACTGGTGGGAGCGGGAAAGCCAGGCCCAGGGGAAACACGGAGGAGAGGATGCAACGCCCAGGTTCACCGCTCTGCAGCCGCCCTGATCAGCATGGGGGTCGGATGTTCTCTGGGATTCCCAAGGCCACACCCCTGATTCCAACTACTGGGGGGTCAGAGAGATAGGACAGTGGGTAAGGGCTTGTCTCACATGCAGCTGACCCAGGTTTGATCCCCAGCATCCCATGTGGTCCTCCAAGCCCACCAGTCCTGAGCGCAGAGCTCAAACACAGAAACAAAACCAAACCCAAGTGGCCACTGGCGCATGCCTCATCCCTGCTGGCGGGTCCTGCCCGAAAGGTCTGGTGGCCTCAGGGAGGAGGGCAGCTGGCACAGCCGAGTCGGTCCAGGTTCAGGAGGAAGCCTGGAGACACAGCAGGCGTGGGGGTGGACGGGTGGCCAGGGAGCCTCCGGGCGCTCGACAGTGACAGGTGCCCCCTCTCCGCCTTCCACCAGGCCAGCACCACGCCTGCCCCTGGCATCCCATCCAGCTGTTGGCCTGAGCCTCTTCCCAGCTAGAGCCCAGCTTCTCGGGTGGGCACACACCCAACCCCTCCCTGGACCAGTCCCCACCCACCCACCCACCCAGCAGGAATTCTGAGAAGCTGAGGGGCCTGGGAGCAGCTGGGAAGAGGGACCCGAGACAGGCGAGGTCATGGCAGAACCCGGGTGGCAGGGAGCAGCGAGTAAACAGGGAGTCAGGCCGGGCGGGCGGAGGGTGGGCGCTTGACAGACCCACCTCCCGCTCAGCCTGGGCTTGCAGCCAGTTTCTGGGCTCCCTCTCCCCCGGGGTGCAGGCAAGGGAGAGGATTCTGGGAACCCAGGCGCTCTCCCCTGAGCAAAGAAAGCAAGGGAGACTGAGGCATGGGGAGCTAGTCCCAAGCGCCCAAAGGACCCTGAGGCCGAGCCCCGTGGGGTTTCCGCCTCTCCTGGCCTGAGAGGCCTGTCCAGTAGGAAATCCGACCCCCACCTTCTTCCGGACCCCACTTCCCTCATCCAGACCCCCACCTTGCTTTTCCTGCCAGCTCCTTGGGAGGGGTGGGAGGAGCACGGGTTCCAGGCAGGGAGCGGCTGGGGCAGCGGTCTAGAAGGGGGGGGCGCAGGGCAGGAGCGGGGAGGGGGTGTCACAGCCCAGCCTCGTTCCTGCTTCCCGGAACCACCCCTGCCTCGCCTCACACACCCACCTGCTTGGGGTGAGGGCTCGGGCTCCCAGTACTGTGATAAAGAGGGGGTGGCCTGGGGAGGGGCTGGATGGGGACCCAGCCACCTGCCCCAGGCCCCCAGCACTGCATGGCCCGGATACCCCGGCTGCCACGCGTCCTGAGCTGGGAATCACAATGTGCCCCTTTCCTAGGGTCCCCCCACTGCCCGCTCCACCGTCATCAGCTGATTGGCATCACCTTGGTGCACCCCGAATTCTGAACGGGGAAGGGCTGGCTGGAGGCTGTCAGGCTCCGAGGCGAGCAACACCGCCCACAGCCTCACCCACTCCCCGTCCCCGTCCCCTCCCCAGCCCGCTGCAGGCGCTCAGCGCCGTGGGGCCCCGGGTGGCGGCCGCGGCTGCGCCCCCGCCTCGCCGCGGCCGGGAGCGCGGACCCCGCGGGGGGCTGCGGAGCCGGCGCCCGCCCCAGCCCGCCCCTGGGCGGGTGTCTCCGCTAGACAATGGCTCCGGCAGCAGCGCCTCGCGGACCCGCAGGGGAGAAAAACAAGGCGGGAGGGGGCGGCGGCGTGGAGCCCCGGGGTCCCTCCCTCCCCATTGTGTCTCCCCGAGACCCCGCCCTGGGGTTGGCCCCCCCTCCTTCCCGTCCCCGGTCCAGCCCCGACCACCCGAGCAACCCCACCCCCAGTGCATGGAGTGGAACCCCCGGACCCCGAGCGCCGCGGGGAGGGGACTGCGGCGGGGGGCCCGGGACCCGCCGTCGCCGCCCCCGCCCCCCGAGACTCACCCTGCGGGCTGGGGGCTCCGGCGGCGACTTGCCCGGAGCCCGGGAGGCGCCTCCGAGCAGCAGCCCCAGCAGCGGCAGCAGCCGCGCGAGGACGCCGGGGCCACTCGGCGGCGGCATGGCGGGGCGCGGCCCGGCCCCCGCGGCCCAGGGCTCCCGCCCGGCCCCGCTCGGCCGGCCCCGCTCCGCCCCGGCTCGGCGCCGCACCGCGCTGCTCGGATCCCGCTCTGGCTGCGGCGGCCGCTCGGCGCGATTGTCTCCGCCCGGAGCCGTCGCCAGCGCCCCCTGCAGGCGGCGCCCCGGCCCGGGGTCTCTGGGCGCCGCCCCCTCACGGCCGCCCGCACTGGGCCCTGGGCCCACCCGCCGCCCCCAACCGGCGCTGTCAGACCCTGGGCTGCGGGGAGTGGAGTGCGTAGGGGCCAATCATCAAGGTCGTGGGGGTCAGGGACCCCCCAACCTTCTGTGCAAAGAATGTGGGGGAGTGGAAATGACAGCACCCGTCTAAGGTGCGGCATGGTCAGGTCGTGGGGGACCTGGGGCTGGGGAAAGGGCCCAGGAAGTCTAAGGACGATGGTGAGGCCAGAACAGCGCCGAGGAATCTTCCCTTGCACGCAGTTGACCCGGTTCGATCCCGACACCCATATGGTCTCCCTAGCACCGCCGGAGTGATCCCTGAGCGCAGCAGAGCCAGGAGTAAGCCCTGAACCCTGACACTGTGGCCCCCAAACAAACTAACTAAGTCTTTGAAGTGCCGGCTCCTTCTCATCGACACCCACACGCGGTCTCGGCGATACAAAGTGACAGCTGTAAGTCGGTGGGGGGCCAGTCTCGCCCTGCGCATGAAGCAAGCCGTGGTTGTATACCTTGCAGGTCTTCCTTTAAAGACGGAGTTAGGGGCGGGTGATAACCCAGCGGGTAGGGCGTTTGCCTTGCACGCGGCCGGCCTGTGCCGGCCGGGTTCGATCCCCCGGCATCCCATATGGTCCCCAGAGCGATCCCTGAACTCAGAGTAAGCCCTGGAGCACCGCCTGGCGTGTCTCCAAACCGAGAAATGAAAGAGTTGAACTATAGCAACCTGGTCTGTCCTACCCTGTAATGAGTAAAGCCTGACATTAAAGTGAGAATTGTAGTAATCATCTGTGAAGGGCAGTTTAATGAGGAAATGGTGATGGTTTAAGGATTTAGGATGGTCGCTTGCCAGGACCAGAGTAAATAAACAGCACCGTGGTTGGTACAGATTCATGGCTGGTAGTCGCAGTGTTTAGGAGGTGTTTGAGGAGGTGAAGCAACCTCTGCCTCAGCTGTTTTAGCTTGTGGTTGGAACCTGAGTCTCCCCCTTTGCCTTCAGCCATTGAACCCCACCTTTGGACTTACTGGTGCGTCCTGGGCCCAGCCAAGCTCCTTTCAGTTTCCGGTTGTCAGTATCCCCGGGAAGGCGGAGTCCTGTCTAAGTGGCTAGTCCTTGCTAGGGTCTCTGTCACTTCTCACAGTGTGGTGTGATGGAGGAACTGAAGACCAAGACAGTGACCTTGTCCCCAGAGGGAGGGTATCCCTTCCGGCAGTGTCTTCTGATTTAACAGGACCTTATTATAAGCTTGTGAACAAAGCCACCTTCCTCCTCTCTCCCTCAATCCTTCTTTTCTGTCTCTGTCTCTGTCTGTCTCTGCCTCTGTCCCTCTCTCTCTCTGGTTTTAGGGCCACACATGGCAGTACTCAGGGGTTACTCCTAGCTCTGCAGTTTGCCTTGCACGCGGCCGGCCCATGCTGACCTGGGTTCGATCCCGGT
The DNA here is from genome assembly GCA_021461705.1 of Cryptotis parvus. Taxonomy (NCBI): domain Eukaryota; kingdom Metazoa; phylum Chordata; class Mammalia; order Eulipotyphla; family Soricidae; genus Cryptotis; species Cryptotis parvus. Next base: position 10,221 of record JAJIBD010020805.1, on the reverse strand, counting down.
ATCCCATATGGTCTCCCTAGGACCGCCAGGAGTAAGTCCTAGGTTCAGAGCCAGGAGTAACCCCTGAGCATCGCGGGTGTGACCCAAAAAAGAAAAAAAAATACTCCTAGCTCAGCACTCAGGGAATTATTCCTGGAGGTGCTCATAGACATATGGAATGGCATGGATTGAACCCCAGTCGACCTCATGCAAGGCAAGCGCCCACCCACTGTACTATCACTCTGGTCCCCTCTTTCTTCCCTCTTTCTTCTGTCTGTCTCTCTCTCCCCTTCCTTTCTTCCTTTCTCTCTCCTCTCTCGCTCTCCTTTCATCTCTTCCTCTCTCTTTTTCTTTCTCATTAATTTCTGCCTAACCAAACTTCCCAGTTCAGTTCTTATGTAACCATTTTTGGAGCCTCACCACGGGATTTAGCACTCTTCCCTGGTGAATTTTGTCTTGTTGGTTTCAACCCAACTCTGCAATCTGTTAAGGCTGCCGGAAATCTGCCTCTGTCAGCCGTCGTAGGGTGCTCCCTGCCGGCAGCTGTCATCTGCGGTGAAGAGCAGTTTCCTCTGCCCCATGCAAGGGACCATACTAGACTGCCAATGGCCAGGATGGAGCTTTGGGACACTCCCCCATGCCCACACCTTTTCCAAATTGGGCAGATCAGGTTTCAAAATGCTTCTCTATCATCCAACACACCTTTCTGGGGGATGGAGCCACCACAGAGGATAGGGCATTTGCCTAGCACTAAGCCGACCTGGATTCGATCCCCGGCATCCCATATGGTCCCCTGAGCACCGCCAGGAGTAATTCCCTGAGTGCAGAGCCAGGAGAAACCCCTGAGCATTGCCGGGTGTGACCCAAAAAAGCAAAAAAATAAATAAATAAACTAAAAGTAAATAAACTAAAAGTAAATAAACTAAAATAAATAAACTGAACTAAATAAACTAAACACCTTTCTGTCTTGTTTGTAAGGACAAATTTCAAGTGCCCTTGAGCACAATCTAAAGCAATCCCTGGGCAGTGCCAGTGAGGCACCCCAAAATAAAAACAAAACAATGAAAAAGCTGAACTGTCCAACGTGACCCACCCGCAATGGTGGAGGGAGGGAGGAATTTGGCTGGTGTTCTAGGATTACAGCTTAACCTTTCCCTAAATGGCCCTAACCACCGGACGAGGGACCTGTTCTGGAACGTGCCATGCATGGATATCAAAGGACCTGTTCAGAGTTGACCTTTTGCTCCTTTTTTTTTTTTTTTTTTTTTGCTTCTTGGGTCACACCCGGCAACGCTCAGGGGTTTCTCCTGGCTCTGCACTCAGGAATTACTCCTGGCGGTGCTCTGGGAACCATATGGGATGCACGGGATCGAACCTGGGCCAGCACAGGCCAGCCGCGTGCAAGGCAAACGCCCTCCCGCTGGGCTATCGCTCCGGATCCTACCTTTTGCTCCTTTGAGCAAAGGCGAGCTCCAGCGGCTGAGTGGGGTCCGAGTACCTGTGGCTCCCCCCAACACTGAGTGTCAAGCTGAAAACGTCCCTGTGGCCAGAGCCTGCTGACCTCCCCACTCCTGGGACCCCGTCCTATGCCTGCCTCTTGCTTTTACGGAAATACATCACATTCCTCACTGACCTCGGGCCCTTCGCTCTCCTCCTCCGTCTGCATCACTCTCTCCCGAGCTGTTTGCCCACCTCAGCCACCTCAGCTCTGGGGAGAGCCTTCCCTGACCAAGCCACCAGCCCTCCCGGCACCCAGGAGTCTGACATCCAGCACTCTCTTCTTCCCTTAGGGGGACCTTATGTGGTGCCAGTGAACACTATTGCTCTGGCCCTTGACCGCATGTTTTCTTAAATTGAGTGTGTGTGTGTGTGTGTGTGTGTGTGTGTGTGTGTGCGTGTGTGTGTGTGTGTGTGTGTGTGTGTGTGTGTGTGTGTGTGTGTGTGTGTGTGTGTGTGTGTGTACGCTCCAGTGGGCTCAAGGGACCACTCCGGCTGCGTCTGGGAGTCGCTCCAGGCCCTGCTGAGAGGTTGAACCCAGCCTCCCACATGCTTTGGTTCTGACTGTATGTTACTTCCTTCTCTGACCCCCGGTTGATGGAGGAGCCCAGGGTTTTGTTGAAGGTGTCATCCCGGCACTGAACAGGATCGTTGCAAAGGACCTGACTTCATGGTGACTGAGATCAACACAAAGGGCAGCTCTTACTTTCACAGCCCGTGTAGGAGGCTGAGAGCACCGGGCCTCGCTCCACTTTCCCAGAGCACCCAGGAAGGCCCGCGCAGAGCCCAGACCAGGGAAGCACAGACAGCCCAGAGGCCCGAAGACCTGCTCTTATATAGGCTGTGCCCTGCTCGCTGATTGGTTGCTCCTTTATGGAAATGAGGGCGGTGGAGCTACCGGCTCAGGAATCAGATGCAAATCAGAGCATGTAAACAACCAATTGGAGAGCAAATGTAAATGGCGCCCAGTGGGTGGTCTTGGTTCTCTGGCCCCTCCCCTTGTTCCTCTGTGACAGATCCCGGCTCAGGCAAGGTACCCACCCCACAGTCACCGAACACGTGAATCAGTGAGTCTCTCAAGACCAGGCGGACCCTCCGCCTCTGTCTCCTCTCAGCGAGCGTGAGCTCCCAGCCCTCTTTCCAGATCAAAGATTTCTTCTTGGTGGAGCAGACGGACAGGCCGCAGGGGGCCGGGCAGCAGTGCCCGCTCTGCTGCCTTCTGCCTGCTGGTGCACACCTTTGGAAGGCTGAGGGCTCAGCCAGACTCCTTCTGGCCCTCCTCACGCCAAACACAGCTTTCAGGGCCTCTTAGTCATTGGTCATGTTATTTATGGGGGGACACATTATTTCCCCAGATCTCAGGTTATCTTGAAGTTCACCCTCCAATAATCACAGGAAAAAAAATATGGTTCAAAGCTGCCCTTGGGGGGGGCGGGCAGAGCGATAGCCCAGCGGGAGGGCGTTTGCCTTGCAAGCAGCCGGCCCAGGTTTGATCCCCTGGCATCCCATATGGTCCCCCGAGCACCGCCAGGAGTAATTCCTGAGTGCAGAGCCAGGAGTAACCCCTGAGCATTGCCGGGTGTGACCCAAATAGCAAAAAAAAAAGCTGCCCTGGGGGGTCCAGGTGCTTTCTCTGATGCCCCCCAAGCCCTTTCTCGCTCCAGACCCCCCCACCTCCTCCGTCTCACCTGCTGACCACCACCCTTCTTTCCTTATTCCACCCCCACCACTCCCCGAGACGCCCTGAAGATGGACACTTCAGCCTGTCCCGGAGGCCCCTGGCTCGTACCCCACCTGCCTTGGGACCTTACCCCCAAGAGCCACCTACCTCTTCCTCGGCTCTTCCTCGTCCCCCTCCCTTTCGCTGGCCCGGAAAGGAAGCCGTAGCTGGAGGCGGGGCTCAGTCTCTTTATTAGGTAGCAGGATGGTGGGGAGGCAGCAATCAAGACTTAAGTGGGGCGGATGTAGGGTGGGCAATCAGGAGGTATATATGGATCGATCTGGGGGTGAGCAGAGTTATGGGGTCACTCATTGGAGCAGCAGAAATGGATCAGCCTTCCTGGGATTGGGCCCTGCCATTCCATTACTCCTCATCGTCGTCATCTTCTTCAAGGGTGGCCGGTTACGCTTGAAGAAACCAACCTGGGGTGCCCAGGGCCAAAGTTTAGCCCCAGAACAGCCATGGAGGAAACGGGCTAGAAAGCGGCCAGCCAGGGACGCCCCCAGAGAGCGGGCCCCGCTACAAGGTGTTGGTACTTGATGTTCCTTGTCTGCTTTTATGTCTCCACAGGGCATGAGGGTGGGATTGAGGCCGACTTGGTGTGGACTTCCAGGAGCTGGGCACTTGACAGGCCCAGAGAAGGGGAGTGACCCAGCGGGGCCTCCGAAGGAACAAACCCTTGGAATAGGCTTTGGTCCCAAACCTCAGAGGGAAGGACAGAGCCTAGAGCAGGGCATTGTCTAAGGGCCGGGACTCCGCTGATGCTGGTGTCTGTGCCCAGAAAAAAGACTTCAGGAGGCGACTTCTTTTTTTTTTTTTTTTGGCTTTTTTTTGGTCACACCTGGCAATGCTCAGAGGTTTCTCCTGGCTCTGCACTCAGGAATTACTCCTGGCGGTGCTCGGGAGACCATATGGAATGCCGGGGATCGAACCCAGGCCGGCACAGGCCGGCCGCGTGCAAGGCAAACACCCTACCCGCTGGGCTATCGCTCAGGCCCCAGGAGGGCGACTTCTTTAGGAGTGGTTGTGGCCACCCCAGCTTTGCTCAGGACTTACTCCTGGCTCTGCACTCTGGGATCTCTCTGGGAGGGCTGTGGGACTCTATGGGGTGCCAGAAATTGAACCCAGGTTGGCCACATGCAAGGCAAATGCCCTCCCTGCTGTACTGTCACTCCGGCCCCGGAGGGTAACACTCTAATGGGGGATCCCGGGCCCTGAGTCACCCACGGGGACATGGCTCCTCTCTGGCCCTGGCTGTGCTACGCAGGACACGGCAAGCCCGGAGCCTCACCTTCCACATGGCGAGGACGAGGAGCGTGAGCAGCAGCAGGCCGCCCAGCCCGCCGACCAGCACCCACCAGATGGGGACGCTCCCCTCTCCTCCAGCGCCCGCAGCAGCTGCGTCTGTACCTGCGTGCACACCCGCAGCCTCCCTGCGTCACGGCGGCTCCCTACACAGGCCCGCGTAGGCCCCAGGCCACCCACAGCGCAGGGATGGAGGGGAGCTCCCTGCACAGGCCCTCGTAGGCCCCACGAACCCACAGCGCAGGGATGGAGGGGAGCTCCTGCACAGGCCCTCGTAGGCCCCACGAACCCACAGCGCAGGGATGGAGGGGGAGCTCCCTGCACAGGCCCGCGTAGGCCCCCAGGCCACCCAGCAGCGCAGGGGATGGAGGGGAGCTCCCTGCACAGGCCAGCGTAGGCCCCAGGCCACCCACAGCGCAGGGATGGAGGGGGTCCTTCAGGACGCACCAGCATGGCCACCCGGCCTCCCACTCACCAGAGCCTCCCGCTGGGCAGGCTGAGGGCCGGCACTGGGTAGGGCAGGGAGGACACGTTGAACCAAGCGCGGGACTGCAGCACGAACTGATCCAGGGGCCGCTGGACAGGCGGGGTGAAAGCCACGCGGTGAGGCCCGCAGGCTGCTGAGAGCCCCCGCCAGGGAGCCATGCTAACCCACTCCGGGCCTCCCACAGGCCCTTTTGTTGTTGGGGGCCACACCCAGAGATGCTCGGGGCTGACTCCTGGCTCAGACCTCAGGGATTACTCCTGGTGGTGCTCGAAGGTCCATGCGGGATGCCGTGGATAGAACCCGCGATGGAAAGAGCTTTGAGGCCCGGCCCAGCCCCCTGCCCCATCACTCCAGCCCCACCCCCAGCCCTTGAAGCCCCCGCCTCTCCCAGTTAGCGGAGACCACGCCCCAAACCACGCCCCTTTCCCGCTGCACCTGCCGGAGGCTGGGCAGCCACAGCAGCGCCTGCACCGTGACCATGGCTCGCTGCGCTCTTGCCATCTCCCGCAGCTCACACTGCACCACCGTACAGGGCGCCACCGAGTCGCAGCTCTGCGGGGACACGTCAGTAGTCCTGTTCACCCCAACAGCCCCGAGTCACGGAGCTCGGGTCTCCCGTGGGGAAGGGGCAAGACTCGCGGTCCTCGTGCTCATAGACGGAAGGGTGCGGGGAACGAGTCGGCTGCAGTACCCAGAATTTCGGCGTTTACTCACTTTCTTTAATGCATGGGGAACGCAGGTGGGGGCCGGGAAGGTGGCTCAGTGGCAGAGCCACCCTGGGCTGCAGCCCCAACCCCACGCTGCCCAGGTGCAGCCGCCCAGACTAGCACAAACCTCCAGAGGCATCTGGAGGCATCAGGGGCCCCCTAGCGGCCCACGCCAGGCCCGCAGCCACCAGCCAGCCCCAGGCAGCAGGGCAGCGCCTGCTCACCACCAGGACAGGGTCCTGCAGCCTCGAGGGTTGCTTGGCCTGAAGCAAGCTCCGTCGCTCCCGCTTGTGATGGGCTGAGGGGCACAGGGGAAGGGCGGGGGGTGGGGGCCTCCAGTCCAGCTGCGGAGGGAAGAAGCAAACCTCAGGCCATCCCCTGTCATCTCCCCAGTCACACAGGGGCTCAGTCATCCACGGCTCAGTCACCCACGGCTCAGTCACCCACAGGCTCAGTCACCCATGGGCTCAGTCACCCACGGCTCAGTCACCCATGGGCTCAGTCACCCATGGGCTCAGTCACCCATGGGCTCAGTCACCCACGGGCTCCAGTCACCCACGGGCTCAGTCACCCACGGGCTCAGTCACCTACGGGCTCCAGTCACCCACGGCCAGTCACCCACGGCTCAGTCACCCACGGCTCAGTCACCCACGGGCTCAGTCACCCACAGGCTCCAGTCACCCTGGCTCAGTCACCCATGGGCTCAGTCACCCATGGGCCAGTCACCCACGGGTTCAGTCACCCCGGGCTCAGTCACCCACAGCTCAGTCACCCACGGGCTCAGTCACCCACGGGCTCAGTCACCCATGGGCTCAGTCACCCATGGGCTCAGTCACCCGGGCTCAGTCACCATGGGCTCAGTCACCCACAGCTCAGTCACCTACGGGCTCAGTCACCCACGGGCTCAGTCATTCACGGTTCCAGTCACCCACAGCTCAGTCACCCATGGGCTCAGTCACCCAGCCTTGCTCCCCCACAGGCTCTCACCTTCAGGGGGTTGGGAGACGGCTGTGGGGAGCACTGAAGCCCCCCGTGAGACTGCACGTTGAGGATGTAGAACAGGTCAGTGGGCCCAGACTGGCCAGGGAGCTGGAGGCCGAACTGGAGGTCACTCACAGACCCAGGGCCATTGTTATATAGCTGGAGGCGAGGGAGGCAGGGTGTTAGGGTGCCAACGCCCAGGCTGCAGCTCCTGTGACCCCACCCCCAGCCTGGGCGGATGCTGCTCCCACCTCGTAGGTGTGCTCCACTTTGGGGCCCCAGCTCTCGGAGCTGTTCTCCCTGCCGCCCCTCTTCTGCGGCCACCACCAGCGAGGCCGGGAAGGAGTTTCTGCAGGGATTCACGGCCCCGATGAGCCTGCTGTCCTGGGCGCCCAGAGGCTTCTCCCCGGGATTCTGGGCGTCCCCCTCCTCTCACCCTCGCAGCTCCAAGCTGGCATCTGCTCGGACGGGCACCTCCAACAGCTCCACTGCACTGTTGGGGTTCTGGCTGTTCTTGCTGCAGGGGTGAGGGGGTGGAGGAGGAACGGACAAGGAATTCCCCGTCCAATGAGCCTCTATGAGCTTTCTGGGGTCGGGGTCCCAATTTCAAGGACGAACTTCACAACCCCCCAGTCTGAAGGGCCTTATTGGGGCAGGGGGCACCAGGGAAAGCTCCCGGAAAGTACCTCCTGATCTGCAGCCGGAAGGACACCTGCTCCCGGCCTCTTCCAGGTCCCCCACACTCACCAGCATCATGATTGCTACCTGAGGATGGGGAGGCCGAGTCACCACCCTTCCCTGAGCCACGCCTGCAAATCTTGCCCTCCTGGGCCGCCAGTGGAAGGAGCAGGAAGACCAGGGTGCCTGGCCTCGCCCCCATGGTGCCGTCTCACCCCAGCACCTCACCTGGGCGTTTTTCTTCATGGGGTTGCCCAGCTCACACAGCACCACCTTGGTCTCATTCTCCTTCTTCTGGTTACAGGTGAGTCTCTCGAGGGCCCTGGGAGGAAGCAAGGAGAGAAAGACATTTATTTACAGGCCCTTTCCCATCCCTGAAGCTCCCTGGGAAGTCAGGGAAAAAGTTACACAGTGGGAAAGGTGGTTGATGTGCCCCAGGCACATCTGGGAGGCCAGATGTGGCCTCCCCCATAAAACAAACATCCATGGGGCCGGAGCGATAGCCCAGTGGGTAGGGCGTTTGCCTTGCACGTGGCGGCCGTGCCGGCCAGGGTTTGATCCCGGCATCCCATATGGTTCCCGAGGCACCGCCAGGGAGTAATTCCTGAGTGCAGAGCCAGGAGAAACCCCTGAGCATCGCCGGGTGTGACCCAAAAAGCAAAAATAAATAAATAAATAAATAAATAAATAAAACAAGCACCCCAATCTAAAAGTTCAGGGGTGGGGGCTGGAGCGATAGCCCAGCGGGTAGGGCGTTTGCCTTGCAGCGCGCCGGCCTGTGCCGGCCGGGGTTCGATCCCGGCATCCCATATGTTCCCCGAGCACCACCAGGAGTAATTCCTGAGTGCAGAGCCAGGAGTAACCCCTGAGCATCGCTGGGTGTGACCCAAAAAGAAAAAAACATAAAAAGTTCAGGGGTTGAAGAGAGCACAGCAGGTAAAGCACTGGCCTCAGGTAGTCTACCCAAATTCTTTTTTTTTTTTTTTGGGTCATACCCAGTGATTCTCAAGGGTTACTCATGGATCTGTGCTCAGGGAATTACTCCTGGCTGGTGGGGAGACCATATGGGATACCGGGATCAACCCGGTCAACCACATGCAAGGCAAATGCCCTACCTGCTGGACTATTGCCTCCGACCACCCAAATTCATTTTTTAAATTTTGGGGTCACACCTGAAAATGCTCAGGAATTACTCCTGGCAGTGCTCCGGGGACCATATGGGATGCCAGGGATCAAACCCGGGTCAGCCATGTGCGAGGGCAAACACCCTCCCTGCTGTGCTATCACTCTGGCCCCCTCTAAATTCTTAGCCCCCGGCATCACATATGGTCCCCCACATTTTTTTTTTTTTTCTTTTTGGGTCACACCCGGCAATGCTCAGGGGTTACTCCTGGCTCTTTGCTCAGGAATTATTCCTGGCGGTGCTCGGGGGACCATATGGGATGCCGGGGATCGAACCCGGGCCGTGACAGGCCGGCCGCGTGCAAGGCAAATGCCCTACCCGCAGGGCTATCGCTCCGCCCCTGCCCCACATATTAACTTGAGTGATTTCTGAGCACAGAGCCAGGAGTAAGCCCTGAGAACGGCCAGTGTGACCCACAAACAAATAAAGTATCTCCCCTCAAAACAAAACAAAGCGGAAATTAGTGTTGAGAATCCGGGCATAAAAGAGGGGGGCTGGGGGACCCAGGTGCGGGGCACCCCAGAGGCCCTACCTCCACATCACTGAGGGCCCGCATGTAGTGGGCACCAGGGGGCAGGTGCATGGCCAGCTCCGCCTCGTAGGCCCCTCGCCCCTCATTGGCCGCTTGCACCAGCAGCTCCAGTACGTTATCAGCCCCAATCAGCAGCGGGGAGCCCGTCTTCCTGGGGGAGAGAGAGAGAGTCACGCTAGGAGACGGAGACGGGAGAGGCTCGGGCGGGTGCTGAGAGAAGGGCCTCACACGCTGGCCGTGTGACCTGCAGCTGGGGCACACAGACGTCATCGTCTCCACAGTCCAGGATGATTCTGGTCTAGAGAGGGCACAGCAGAAGGGGAGGGTGAGCTGGGGTGTGTCGCCTCAGGGTTAGGAGCAAGAAGTTGGGAGACACCCTCTGGCTTTGGACTTGGCACTAGGTTCCGGGACAAAATTGGGGTTTTTGGTGACACCAGAGTTCGTGGGTGAAGAGCAGTGTTTGGAGGTGATAGCGACACTGAAATTCTGTCAGGGCTATGACGATGAGGGAGTTCCAGTAGGTTTATTTTATTTGTGTACTTATTTATTGACTTTTGCTTTTTGGGTCACACCCGGCAATGCTCTGGGGTTACTCCTGGCTTTCACTCAGGAATTACTCCTGGCGGTGCTCGGGGGACCATATGGGATGCCGGGGATTGAACCCGGGTCAGCCGTGCAAGGCAAACACCCTCCCTGCTGTGCTATTGCTCCGGCCCCCTCCATTAGGGTTTATTTATTTATTTTTTTTGGTTTTTGGGTCACACCAGGAGATGCTCAGGGGTTACTCCTGGCTCTGCACTCAGGAATTACTCCTGGTGGTGCTCAGGGAACCATATGGGATGCTGAGGATGGAACCTGGGTCAGCCACGTGCAAGGCAAACGCCCTCCCTGCTGGGCTATCGCTCCGGCCCCTCCATTAGGGTTTAGAGTGACATGGTAGATGATATCCAGGGGACAGTCAGGGCTTTGGTATGACCTGGTTATGATCTGGGCCCTAACCCTAACACTGAGTGCCCGCAGGGGTCCAGGCCCGCCCGCACCTGCTCCTGGACATGGCTGTCCCCGTGCAGCACCAGAGCGGGGGCTTGTCCGTCCCTCTCAGGCTGCAGGGACACGTTGAAGCTCAGCACGATGGGACTCAGCTTGTCCCGG
>JAJIBD010020799.1:0-14803 GCA_021461705.1 Cryptotis parvus | reverse complement strand
GAGCTGGTGGACACTGGCTGAGCTGATGGACTCTGGCTGAGCTGGTGGACACTGGCTGAGCTAGTGGACTTTGGCTGAGCTGGTGGACGCTGGCTGAGCTGGTGGACACGGGCCTAGCTGGTGGACACTGTCCGAGCTGGTGGACACTGGCCGAGCCAGTACACACTGGCTGGCAGGCATGTGGATGGTCTGCTGGGCAGCTCACAAAGGCCTCTGAGGTCTGTGGATCTGTCCTGGAGCTCACCGCTTGGCTGTGGCCAAGCTCTGTCCAGTCTCCTCTGGGGCCGCCACTGCCTAGCCCAGTCTCCAGAGCTCCCGGCAGAGCTGCCTGAGGAACCCCGACCTGTGCCTCAAACAGCAAAGGTCAGAGCAGGGCCCAGCCCGCGTGGCCTGACCCGGCCATCAGAGAGTCAGTTAACAGCCCCCTCAGCACCCATGGGCGCCTGAGCCCGCAGGGGCCTGCGATCTGGCCCCCACCAGCCCAGACTTCCAGCCCAGTAGCCCCCTCCACCCCTCACTGGGTTCTCCTTCCTCGGCCCCCTAAGCCCCCCAGTCACGGCTCCCTGCGTGTGCGGAAGGGGCCTGCGCCCAGACCAGGCAGGTACTTCCCATGGGATTCAACCCCACACAAAGGGTCCCGCTGAAGCCTGACCCCAGTGGACAGTCCATGGCTGCCCGGTGCCTAGGAGGGTGCTGGGGAGCGGCCAGCCCTGCGCTGAGGAGAACCCCACTTCCTGCAGATTCCGGGCTGGGGGCGGCCCCGCATTCCCTCCCGCATTCCCGCCCTGCAGACTCAGTGATGAACAGCCGCAATTAGCAGGTGACTGGCTCTGTGACAGATGCCGTGAGGGAATGGAAGCCGGGCGTGGGAGATGCTCCGCCATGGGCCCCAGGAGCCAGGAGCCGGGAAGGAGAGCCAGAGGGGAACGGCAGTTGGGGGATGGGGGCTGGGGGGGTCTTTCAGGTCAGTGTGGGTAAAGGCATGGGTGACCCTCAGGGATGGAAGTGAGTGTGTGGCTGGCAGAGGGGGTCTCAGGGTCCCCCTCGGCGGTAGTTCCCAGACTTCCTTGATGAACCCCAAGATTTACCAGAAAAGGTCCCTTGGCATCCCCGAAACGGGCTGTCTTTTTTTTTTTTTTTTTGGGTCACACCCAGCAATGCTCAGGGGTTACTCCTGGCTCTTCGCTCAGGAATTACTCCTGGTAGTGCTCAGGGGACCATATGGGATGCCGGGATCGAACCCGGTCTCTGTGTTCAAGGCAAACGCCCTCCCCGCTGTGCTATCGCTCCTGTCCCACTGGTTTTGAACACATTGAGTGCACCCATACTGGGTTGTTCTAGCACCCTGGGGGGCACTACCCACTCTGGGAAACACCCCGAGGTCCTGATGAACCACAGCAAGAAAGTAAGGGTACCCCTGGGGGTCAGAGTATGAGAAACTGACCCCCAAATGGGAAGGGATTTCAGTCAGTCCTAGATGAAGTAGGGCCAGTGCCTAAGCCTGAGCTTCCAATTGGCTGCACTGTGAGGCAGGCACACAGTAGGTTCTCCAACCATGACACAAGAAAGGTGCACAGTAGGTGCTCACTCTGTAATGAGGCGGCACAGTAGGTTCTCCAACCATGACACAAGAAAGGTACACAGTAGGTGCTCCACTCATGCACAATGAGGCAGGCACACAGTAGGTTCTCCAACCATGACACAAGAAAGGTACACAGTAGGTGCTCCACTCATGTACAATGAGGCAGGCACACTGTAGGTTCTCCAACCATGACACAAGAAAGGTACACAGTAGGTGCTCCACTCATGCACAATGAGGCAGGCACACAGTAGGTGCTCATCCATTTGGTGAGATAGGCAGGCACACAGTAGCTGCTCTATCTGTGCAGTGAGAAGGCATACAGTAGGTACTCCATCTATGCTGAAGAGAGGGGCTAAGTAAAAACTAGCTAAGGCATAGATGTTATATCTCAACTAAACCATTTGTTGTTGTTTTATTTTAGGGTCATATCTTGCAGTGCTCAGGGATCACCCCAGCAGGGCTCAGGGGACCCAGTGGGGTGCCAGGGGTGAAAACTGGATCGGCTGTTCTATCTCTCCTGCTCCATCCACTGAACTCTCTTCCTGGGATGTACTGAGGTTCTTTACCCCTGGGATCTGGTGGTTTTTTTTTTTTTTTTTGCTTTTTGGGTCACACCCAGCAATGCTCAGAGGTTTCTCCTGGCTCTGCACTCAGGAATTACTCCTGGTGGTGCTCGGGGACCATATGGAATGCCAGGGACTGAACCCAGGTCAGCCGCATGCCAGGCAAATTCCCTCCCTGCTGTGCTATCGCTCCGGCCTCGGATCTGTATTTTCAAATGAAGATTCTAAGAGCCAGTTGGGTCCCCTTAAGAGCTCTGTTTCCCCCGTCTTGAGGGCAGGAAGAAGCTGCTCCAGGGAACAGGAAGAACACAGGGAGCTGCCGCTATGGGCCTCTGTCCGACCCCCAAGGGTCTGGGCTGCTGGCTCCTGCTGGCCAGCCTGGATTGGGTTTCAGGCCTCACCCAGGTAACTAATCCAACCAGGCTGCACCCAGGTGCCCGGGGCTGGGCAGACGTGCAGACGCCTGTGCACCCGCCCCATCCGGGCACCTGAGACCCCTGGAGAGGACTGGATGCTCAGTGGGAGCTCGGGAAGGGAAGCAGAGACCTGAGCTGACAGCCCAGCCCTGCCGGGGACATGGGCAGTGCTGGGACCCTTGTCCCCGCTCCCCATCAGGACCCCCTGGGTGGCTGGAGGGTCCACACTGAGCCAGGCGCCCGGGGCACATTTCCCACCTTGGGCCTCCCGTGGAGGCTCTCAGGCAGCCTTGAGGGGCGGGACAGAAGCTGGGGCAAGGCTCCTGAACCCCATTTCCTTGGCCGGCTGGACCCAGAGGCACGAGCAGGGCAAAGGGGCCGGGCCTTGGGCACCCGGATTGAGTGTGTCTTGGTGGGTGCGGCGCCGTGGGGCTTCATCCATCCGCATCGACACTGACGCGAATCCCTCCACTCAGCAGGGCGAGGGCAGGGCTGGGGGGCTCCTGTCCAGCGCCGACGGGACACTGGCGGCCTCCCTGGGGGCGGGGCTGGAGGCACGTGCCAGGGGCGTGCCGGGCTGTTGAATATTCACGAGTGTGCGGGCTGCTGACACGTCCGCCCCGAGGCGGCTGCTGACCTGGCTCCGGTGTCGGTGCCGACGCACTGAGTTTCACCATCCGGAGGCTGTTGGGGCGCGTCCACCCCACAGAGCCGGACCGAGCCGCCCGGACAGGCAGAGGCGGGAGGGGCTTCCTCAGCGGGCCGGGGCCTGACCCCGAGTCTGGGGGTCCCCGGGAGCCGGCAGGTGAGTGGGGCTCCTGCAGCCCCCACCCCACGCAGCAGCCCCTGCCCGTTTCCCGACCCCACTGCTGCGAGGCGCCCTGCGGTTCCCCATCCCGTCTGCTGCTGCCCGAGATGGCCACTCTGTGGCGGGCCCGGTCCAAAAGGTGGGTGATGGGGCCCCCGGAGGACAGGGGGGACCCCCAGGCTCGCTACGGGGCACTGCGCGACAGCAGGTGGACAGACGGGACATCCATCGCCTTCACGCTGTGACTGTTTTGGGGCGCTCCAAGGGTCAAAGCAAGACTTCACACACAGCCGGAGCCCACCAGTAAGCGCCCCCGGCCCGGCTTGTTCCTCCCCCCTTTGTTTCTGGCCTTGGTTTCCTTGGCACGAGTTTCTTTCTGATCTTTTTGTTGTTGTTTTGTTTGTTTTGGGTCACACCCAGCGGTGCTCAGGGCCCACTCCTGACGCTGCGCTCAGGAATTACTCCTGGCGGTGCTCGGGGCCCATATGGGCTGCCTGGGATCAAATCTGGGTCTGCCGCGTGCAAGGCGGTCTCTCCTCACTGCCCTACTCCGGCTCCTCTTTCTGAGCCTTTCAAAGCGTCCGTAGCTCTGAGGGGCAGATGCCTGCGCCGTGCCAGGCGCCTCTGGAGCCGTTTTCCTGTTTATTAACTTTGCGCCAGCAGCCCTTTCTCTGCTTCCCTGACTGATGGGAGCAGGTGAGCCCAGAGAGGTGAGCGCCTTACCCCCGTCACCAGCTTGTCGGAGGGGCGAGCTCGAGAGAGCCCTGGCCTCTGGGTGGGGGTCTGCGCTTGTCAGCTTTGCTGCTGTGCCCCCGCGCCCCAGTGCCTCCCCCGCCCAGCAGAGGGCTGATCCGGAGCACTGATGAATGAGGTGCCCCTGGGCTCTCTCGCCACTGCTGGAACAGTGCCTAGTACACACACACACACACACACACACACACACTCACTCACACACACACACACAGGGAAACTGAGGCTGTAGGTGGTGGCCCCGTGGCCCCTATAGCCACGGAGAGCCAGTTGGCTGACTAGGAGCCAAGACCCTCCCTGGCTTCGCGAGGGCCACCCATGGCTCTAGGTAGAGTTTCAGATCTTTCCTTGGTGTGGTGCCCCGTGCGCAGTGGCCCCTCCAGCCTGGGTCTGTCCACAGCTGAGCCCCGTGGCAGGAGGCTCACTCTCCGTCCTGCCCTGCTTGCTGTGTCCCTCTGTGGCTGAGGGACGTTCTGGTCATCCTGTGGTCAGGGCGCCTGCTGCTGCCCGGTGGCCACTCTGGGCGGGCCCGGTCCAAAAGGTGGGTGTTGGGACCCCCGGGAGGGACAGGGGGGACCCCAGGCTTGCTGCGGGGGCGCTGCGCCACAGCAGGTGGAAGCGGCCGGACCTGGGCACGGTGTGAGTCGAGCGGCCGCCGTGCAGGGCGTTATTTCCCGTCTCGTGTCCGTGCCCTTCAAACCCGTGCCCAGCAGAGGGGCTTCTGGGACAAACACTATTTCTGTTTCTTTTTTTTTCTTTTTGGGTCACACCTGGCGATGCTCAGGGGTCACTCCTGGCTCTGCATTCGGGAATTACTCCTGCTCAGGGGACCATGTGGGATGCCAGGGATTGAACCTGGGTCGGCCACACGAAGCAAACACCCTCTCCTCTCGGCTGTTGTTCCTCTGACCTCCATTTTCGCCTTGAAGGGACTCTCCCCTAGGGGCTGCCCAGTACCTGCCAGTAGGGGCAGTTTCCTCTCCAGCCACACTCTTGCCAGTTCTTGTTTCCAGTGTGTTTCAGTTACGGGCTTTCCTCACTGGCCTGTGACCGCTGCTGTGTTTGAGGTGGGGGGCTCACCAGCAGTGCTCGGGGTCCAGGGCCACTCCAGGACACCAGCTGGTGGTGCTGGCTCCGTGTGTGGTCACTGCACTGTCCTGGGAAGCTGTCACAGCCCCAGTGCCGGGGTCCCCCTGGGGCTCGGTGCATCTCCCAGCAGGTGAGGGCCAGATTTCCCCGAGACCCTTGTTCCCAGTGTTGCTCCGCCCGTCTTCTGTGACCTGCAGCCTCAGGGGCTGGGGCCGGTGGGGTGGACGTTGCAGTGAGTCGAGCTGGGTCGTGAGCTCAGAGGCAAGGTGCAGGACCCTAGCCTTTACACCACGGGGTCAGATGGAATGGGGTCCCCAACCCTGTGAGACTAAACCAGTCCTGAATGCTGGGACCTTCCCAACCCTCCCTGCCGGGAGACATTTGTGTTTGGACTGTCAATTGATGTCCCTAATGCTGACAGACCAGCAAAACATGGGTTCGTGTGACTCAAACCATACAAGCATGTGCAAGCTTCAGGCATGGGTCGATCCAGGAACTCACTGCATATGGATTTAATCCGTCCCCATCTGCTTCTCACATCATTGGCTCCAAAATCCCCGTGAGGGGGCCAAGGAGGCAGCTGGGAGTTTTGGGTGTGGATTCCCACAGGGGAGGCGGGGCCAAGATTCCTTCCTGTGAATTCAGAACCTGGAAAAGATGTGGCTTATTCCTGTTCCTGAATCAGAGGCTTGGAACAGGGCAAGGAACCAGGCAGAGAACCCCTGGGATGTGGGCTTGCCTGGGAATAACTGAGTGCACGTGTGTGTGAATATGTGTGTGCAAGTGAGTCTGGGTGTGGAAGTATATGAGTGTGAGTGTGTGACTGTTGTGTGGGTGTGAGAGAATATGGGAGTGTGTGTGCATCTGAGTGAGTGAGAGGATATGAATGGGGAGTGTGTGTGAATGTGTATATGGGTGTGCACAGGTGAGTGTGTGAGTGTGGGGTGTGTGAGCATGTGAGTGTGTTTGAGTTTCTGGAAGTATATGGAGCATGTGAGCATGTGTGAGTGTATTTGCGCATCTGGGAGTGTGAGTGTGTGTGAATGTGTGTGAGTGTGTGAGTGAGTGTGTGTGAGTGTATGTGAGTCTGTGAGCGTGTGTGTGCGTGTGTGTGTGAGTGAGTGTGTGGGAGCGTGTGTGAGTGTGTGTGAGTGCCGATCGCCCCCTCCAGTCCTCCTGTGGCACTGTCCAGAGGAAACCAAGGAGAGTGGGGGGGTGTTGTGTGGTCTTGGTCGGGGCTGACTTTGTAGGATTTGACCCTTGGGGAGGGGGCTCCGTGCGTGTCCAGGGAGTGAGCGGGACCAGCTGCCCACTGGCTGATGGCTTTTACCTGGTCACTGCATTTCTATGCCAGAATCTTCTCCAATCTTCATCCCAAGTCTTGCTTTCACAGACAAGGAAACCGAGGCCCTGAGAGTCTCGGCAACTTTCTGAGACCCCGTGGCTTGAGGTGTACCCCGCGAGCCTCCAGACTGTGGGGCACTGACCACTGCCCCCTTCCCCGACCACTGGCTCCAGAGCCCTGGGTCCCGAGCACTGGGTACTGAGCACTGCGTTCAGAGCACTGGGTCCAGAGCACTACGTTCCAGAGCACTGGGTCCCGAGCACTGGATCCTGAGCCCTGGGTCCTGAGCCCTGCGTCCCGAGCACTGGGTCCTGAGCACTGCGTTCAGAGCACTGGGTCCCGAGCACTGGATCCCGAGCCCGTTCTGAGGCTTGTCCTGTCACAGGAACTCCGTGAGGGGCGCGGATGCCCGCGGAGTCGGCCAGGATGTACGGCACCCCTGCGGAAGGGCGTGTGCCCCGACCCCAGACCCCAGCAGGTGAAGAAGATCTTCAAGGCGCTGCGGAGAGGCCTCCAGTAAGACCGGCTTCTGCCGCTTTGAAAGTGGGATTTGCTTCCGCTCTGGTCTGGCTGTCCCCGCCCGGCCTCCCGCTGAGGAAGGGGGTCTTATACGTCAGGCACCTTATCTGGTGTCCCGGGAGATGCTTGTCTGGATGCCAGTGCGCCCCTCTTCTCCGGAGCCCAGCCCCCAGGGCGAGGTAGCGTCTTAGAAGACCGCTGGCACTAGCTGGCCCAGAGAGGGTGAACCACTTTCCCGGGCAGCCCAGCAAATGCTAGAGTAGGGTGCCCTGCTGTGGCCCTAAAGCTTTTGAACTCAGTTTCCTGACCACCCCGGACTGGCTGGAAAGTGCAGTGGGGATAGTCCTGGGGGCAGCCCGGCCCCCTTCTCTGGGTTTTCCAGGATGGGTGCCCAGGTTCATCTGGCCATGGGACCTGGGGCCATCTCGAGGTCGGCCCTGCAGGCTGGGCGATACCTGTGTCCATGGACTGCCCACACCTCTCTGGGGGCTGCTTTGCCTGTGTCTGTGATGGGTAGCCCTGGCTGCTGAGGGTCCCAGAAAATAACCAGGAAACCCCATTTCCCAGGCCTGGCTGTAGCTCTGCGGCGTAGGGGGCCCGGGAGGGAGCTGGCCGCAGTGCATGGCTTCTCCCCCTGCAGTGGCCAGGCTGCACCGCAGGCCCCTGCACTGCCCTCGGCCACTCACTTTCCTCTGCCTGTCGCTGTCTGTCTCCAGTGCCTCCTTATCGGGAGCCGCTGGGGTCCCCGACATACCAGGACAGAAGAAGTTCTTTTTTTTTTTTTTTCCCCCCAAACCCCCATTCTACCTCTCGAGGCCTCCACGGGAATGGATGAAAACTCACGAGTCTGGTGCAGTTCCAAAAGGGCTTTTAGGCTTTTAATAGTACAAAAGCTCTACCATAACAATCCAATATAATGAAAGAACTCTAGCTCTGGTCATACACAAAGGCCCAAGTCTCCCAGCAAAGAGGATCCTATCAGAAAGGAGTCCTACCCAAAAGAAGGCGAGAAGGGGCAGGAAAAAAAAGGGAGCGAGTGCCTCAAGTCAGTCCCCTTACATACAGCAAAGTAATCCTAGCTGTGGGCAGGGAGGGTCCTGCCAACAAAGAACCCTAAACAGCGTCTAGATAGTAGAAGAGTGTAGAAGGGGTGCCACACCCTACTATAGGTATAAACAAAGGAGTATGCCAAGGACTAATCCCTTCTTCTGAGATTATCTCTTATGTAAAACACTGGCAGGGCTGGAGCGATAGCCCAGCGGGTAGGGCGTTGCCTTGCATGCAGCTGGCCCATGCCGGCCTGGGTTCGATCCCTGGCGTCCCATATGGTCCCCCCCCCTCCGAGCACTGCCAGGAGTAATTCCTGAATGCAGAACCAGGAGAAACCCCTGAGCATTGCCGGGTGTGACCTAAAAAAAAAAAAAAAAAAAAAAACTGGAGAGAGAGAGGGGGGCTGGTATAAAGTAATACATCTTAATTTCATGGGATTCATATAATCTAGATGGTACCCACAAGGTCCTTCTTATTTATTATCTGCACCAAGGTGATTCTGAGTATCCTGTTCTCTGTATACTGAAAGGGTCACGCCGCCTGCTTGAGGGCAAACTAGTATGATCCTTGCTATAATCTTAAATGATAGTCTCAACGTAGCCAGGGTGGTAGTCTCCTGGTAAATTCTAACTGTCCAAACACTGCTGGGTGCAGTGGGTGTAAAGAGGAGCTGTGCCCAATCTAGATAACATAGAAGTCTTAGTAGATGTATAATACGTCAGAAGTTATTTAGAGTCAAGGTGACTTCTGTAACTGCCACACCTTCTAGCAGTGTTTACATAGAAGAGAGATCTCATTAGTATGAACCTTGGCTTAAGTACATGTAAGTAGATTAAGCTGTGAGTGGGTAACACAGCAAAGCTCCCACACTAGCTAAGCCTGTCACCCAACACTTCCTCTCCGCAGAGAGCACCTGTGTGCCCAACAGGCCGAGCTGGACTACCTGTCGGGCCGCCACAAGGACACACACAGGAACTCCCGACTGGTGAGTCTCTGTGGCCAAGTTCAAACACTCGGGGCTCCTGGGGCGGGGGATGGCACAGCGGGAAGGGTGCTTGCTTTACGCGGCCGGCCCAGGTTCATCCCCAACACCACAGAGAGCCCCTGAGCACTGGTCGGAGTGAAGCTGAGCACTGAGCCAGGAGTCAGCCCTGAGCACTGAGCTAGGAGTCAGCCCTGAGCACAGAGCCGGGAGTCAGCCCTGAGCACAGAGCCGGGAGTGAGCCCTGAGCACAGAGCCGGAGTCAGCCCTGAGCACAGAGCTGGGAGTCAGCCCTGAGCACAGAGCCAGGAGTGAGCCCTGAGCACTGAGCCAGGAGTGAGCCCTGAGCACAGAGCCGGAGTCAGCCCTGAGCACAGAGCTGGGAGTGAGCCCTGAGCACTGAGCCAGGAGGTACCTGAGCACCACTGGGTGACCCCCAAACCCAAAAATCCTAAACAACAACAAAACAAACAAATCTAACCTTCCTGGGGCTGGAGCGATGCCCAGCGGGTAGGGCGCTTGCTCGTGGCCGGCCCATGCCGCCCGGGTGGGATCCCCAGCAGCCCATATGGGCCCCGAGCACCGGCCAGGAGTGATTCCTGAGTGCAGAGCCAGGAGAAACCCTGAGCTTTGTCGGGTGTGACCCAAAAAAGCCAAAAAATAAATAAATAAATAAATAAAAAAAAAAAAAAAAAAAATAGATAAATAAACAAATAAATACTGACCCTTCCTGCCCCCATGGGAGAGTGTCTGTCTCAGAAGCTGATGAGGGTGGGGCTGGGATGGAACCCCGAGCCTCACACACACGGGGCAGGTTCTCTACCACGGAGCCCCGCCCGCCCGGGACTGGGTCCATCCTTTATTCAGGACTGAATTAAAGCGCCTCCGGCCCTGATGACGTTGTCTGCTCTCTGTCTGGGGTCCTCACAGGACCCACCCTCACAGGCTGGTCAGGCCCTCTTTCTGGTGCCCACACCCCCACCTCAGCCCCAGATACTGAGCCGCCTGGCCCCCCAGCCCCACCAGGACCCCTTTATCCTTGGTCTAGAAGCTGCTGTCAGGGACGTTTTTTCTTTCTCAGTGTGTCAAAGTCTTGGGAGGTTCCAGGCTACCAGCTTGATTGCTCGGATTTGGTTTTTTGGTCGTGCCGGCCGTGCTCAGGCCTTGCTTATTCCTGGCTTTGTGCTCCAGGATTGCTCCTTGGGGGCTCCTGGGAGACCACAGGGGATGCATGATGGGCAGCCGCACGCCTGGCAGATGCCCTCAGATGCCCCCTCCCCACTTTACAGTGCCCCCCCAGTTGGTGTCTCATGCGGTCTGGAAGGAAGGTCGGGCATGCCCTTTGCTCAGCTTCCTGGCCCCCACCCAAGCTGACCTCAATCTAGCTTGCATGTTCCCCCACATCCATGGGCCTGGGGGCTTCCTCCTATGTGGGGGGACACCATCTTTGGGCCCGTCTGACCTGAGCCTTTGACGCTCAACCTACTCGGGGCTGCTAGATGCCATTTTAATTGTATTTTATCATTACATTACTCTGTTCTTGCTTTGGGGCCACACCCGGCGCTGCTCAGGGCTTACCCCCTGGCTCTGCACTTAGAGTGGACCCATAAGCTTTTAAAGGTGTATGTGTGTGTTTGGGGAAAGAAAGACATGGAGCAGAGCTGCTACTGGCTCTCACTGTGCCCAGCCGCTCATGAGGCGCCCAGGAGGGATGGCAGGTTCTATCCCTGGCCCGCCACCCCAGCAGAGCCTCACAACAAGCCAGACGACCCCCCACTCCATGAGGGCCTCCATTTTCCACATCCGGACTTCCTCCTCGTCAGAACTCCACCCAGCAGACCAGCCTATCACAGCCTGGCTCGCGCAATTCATCAATAAATGCTGGATTTTGAGGGCCGGAGCGATAGCCCAGTGGGTAGGGCATTTGCCTTGCCGCGGCCGGCCTGTGCCCGGCCCGGTTCGATCCCCGGCATCCCATATAGTCCCCGAGCACCGCCAGGAGTAATTCCTGAGTGCAGAGCCGGGAGTAACCCCTGAGCATTGCCGGGTGTGACCCAAAAAAAGCAAAAAAAAAAAAAATGCTGGATTTTGAGATGACTACAAGAGTATGCTACCTGCACGGCAGAGCCTGGCAAGCTACCCGTGTTGTATTTGATATGCCAGATACCAGTAACAATTATAGACCTCATTCGGAATGGATTGAGGCTCTTTATGTTCCTGGAGCAAGCAGGTGTCCTTGGGCTCTACTTGCATGAGACAGGTCATATGGAGATGTTACTGGTGCCCGCTCGAGCAAATCGACGATGAACAGGAAGACAGTGATACAGTGACAGTTTGTGTTTTGGGGGAGCATTTTTGGCAAAGCCACCTGGTATCCCTGGAGAACTTGCAGGGGTGTGTACATAGGAAGATTTCGACATGTGCGTGCTGGGGTGCCTGGGGTTTATCTGCTCTCTGTCTGGGGTCCACAGCTCTGGGACCCCGTCATTCCAGCTGGGGGCTCCTTCCAGTCTTGAGGGTTCGGGGCTGTGGAACCCTCCTGTCCTAACAGGACTAGACTCAGACAGGCTAGGGACCGGGCACTCTGACCCTCCAGGGACCCGGCACCCTGGACCCTCCTCCCAAGCATCCAAGGGAGGGGAGGGCTAGTGCCCGGCCTCCTGTGCCAGCCCTGGGCTTGGCCAGCTCAGGCTGGACATCTGTGGACGAGAGGTCCTGCCGTCGTCCTCACTCCCTCAGACCCCTGCTTGCTCTCTGGGCTCCCGCCCGTGGCCTTGGGTGGGTGAGTGTCGCAGGGTCTCAGCTGTTCCATTTCACAGACGGGCACACTGAGGCCCAGGCCACACGGTGAGGACAGAGATGGGGTCTGAGACCTTGTGCGAGGCCCCTTCCGCCCAAGACTTGGGGTCCTCCGCTTCCCTTGACGGTGCTTTTAAGTTTCTTCAGTGGTCCATGGTCAGTGCCGGGGTACTGGCCTCCCTAGTACCAGGGTCACGTAACCACCAGGGTGGGTGAGGGTTTGGTCCTTGGGTCTTTTTTTTTTGCCTTTTGGGTCACACCCACCCGGCGATGCTCAGGGGTCACTACTGGCTCTACACTCAGGAATTACTCCTGGGGGTGCTCGGGAGACCATCTGGGATGCCGGGATCGAACCCAGGTCGGCCACTTGCAAGACAAAGCCCTCCCCGCTTTGCTGCCGCTCCGGCCCCCATCATTGGGTCTTACGGGGCCCTCCCTCACCCCTGGGATTGGCCGCCCCTGGTACTTGCTGCTCACCCGCGCCCTCTGCTGCTCAGCCTGGTGACTGCGCCAAACCAGCAGAGCCGAACTGGGCGGGGTTTATCCCCATTTTCCTAGTCCTGGCTAAAGTCAGCCCCCGCCCCCCTTTTTGCTAAGAGCCTAGTGTCCTTTGACCCTCACAGCTGGTCTGTGGGGCAGCTGCTCTGGCCGGAGGGGCTGCAGGCGGCTCAGGGAGGTCGAGGCACGTGTCACACAGTCGCGGCCACTAGGGTCTGGCTTCTGTCCAGGTTCTGTGGCTGACCGCGCAGCCCCCAGCCTGGACGAGGCCTGGCCCGGGTCTCGCGGGATGTGCTGGCTGAGCCCTGCTGGCCTCTGAGCCCGGGCGCTGGGCGTGCCGGGGGCGCTCCTGCGGTCACCGACACTTCCTCCCTCTTCTCTCCCTGCAGGCTTTCTACTATGACCTCGACAAGGTGAGTGGGGGCGGCACACAGGTAAGGGGGCTATGGTCGGCTCTGTGTCCTCGTTCCCCTTCCTCCAGGAGGAGCACCTGGCTTTCGACCCACTTTGCAAGTGGGTCCACGAGGAGACCCCAGGGATGGGGATGGGCTACCCTGATACTGGGTTCCAGCTCTGGGTAGGGGTAGCGGGGTGTGGGCGTGACAAGTGAGTGGGCGTGGCTGTCGTCGGGGCGTGGCTGTAGTCAGGGCATGGCTGATAGTGGGCGTGGCTATCGTCGGGGCGTGGCGGATAGTGGGCGTGGCTATTGTCTGGGCGTGGCGGATAGTGGGCGTGGTGTTGTGGGGCGTGGCTGGGCGTGGCCGGGCCGGACCTGGCCGCTCGAGCCAAGGGGGTCTCTGTCTCCGAGAAGCAAACCGCGGCGCGTGGACAGGCACATCCGGAAGATGGAATTCCACATCAGCAAGGTGGGAGCCTCGCCCCAGCCCCTCTGCCTCGCCATGGGTGGGGCGCCCGTGGGGCGGCGCCCAGGGTGGGCAGGGTGCCAGGGTGGGCAGGGTGTCGGGGCGACCCGGCTGTGCGTTCAGGCCCAGGCCAGGGTTCCGCTGCGCTTGTGGGCCCAGAGAGGGTCGGGGCTGGCCGCAGATCGCACGCAGGGTCCGTGAACTCTTCCACCGTCTGCTTCTCGGCCCTTGCAGGGAGTGGGGCGCGGGGATCCCCACAGACCCACCTGCCGGGTTCTGGGCACCGCAGGGCGCTGGGCGGTGCCGGCCCGGCCACCCTTTCGGGGAGACTTCCGGGGTGTAGACAGGCGTGGCCCGGCCGTGGCTCAGGCCTGGGCTGCAGAGTGGGGGAGGGCAGCTCGCACCCGTGTCCCCGCAGGTGGACGAGCTCTGCGAAGGCTACTGCGTCCAGTGCCGCCTGCGCGCCGGCGCCGCCAACATGCAGCGCGCCTTCTCGGGGGCCCGGCCAGCCGCGGCGTCCAGGGACAGCCTGCAGGGGCTGGGCCGCAGCCTGCAGGAGTGCGCCGAGGTGAGGACGTGTGTGTCTGTGTGGGTGTGTGTGCCTGTGAGTCTGTGTGTCTGTCTGTATGTGTGAGTCTGTGTGTGTGTTTGGAGGCGGCCTGCAGGGGTGTGCTGAGCTGTGTGTGCATGTTATGCATACATGTGCATGCGTGAGTGCACATATGTGCATGTGTGGCAGTGTGCAGGGCATGCCAAGCTGTGTGTGTGTGTGTGTGTGTGTGTGTGTGTGTGTGTGTGTGTGTGAGAGAGAGAGGCCCGAGGCGGGCAGGCGGCAGCCCTCCCCTGCCGACTCCTCAGCTTCTGCGGTGCTGACCGCTGGCCCCGGGCTCTTGCAGGACATGTGGCTCATCGAGGGGCCCTGGAGGTGCACCTGGGCGAGTTCCACGTCAGGATGAAAGGTGACTGGAACCGGTGGCGGGTCTCCACTCCGCTGACCTCGGGGTCAGGGTCCCACCCCAGACGTGATCCCGGGCCAGTCCTGACCCTGAGTTGACGTTGAGGGCCTGGCCTGACCACTGTGATGGCTGCCCCCCCCCTCAAGCTGATCCCCACGGGCAGAGGGGCCCCGCTGAGGTCTGTGGCCCCCGGAGGCAGCAAGGGGCAGCCGGGAACTCGCCCCTCTCTGTTCCAGGCCTGGTGGGCTCTGGCGCGCCTCTGTCCGGGAGACCAGTACGAGGTAGGCGGGCACTGGGGTGGGAGCGCGGCTGGGCACCGTGGGCGGGCACTGGCCTGCCCAGAAGCTCACAGGCCCGCTGAGTGCTCCCCTGCACAGGTGCTCATGCGCCTGGGCGGCAGCGCTGGAAGCTCAAGGGCGGATCGAGTCAGGCGACAGCCAGACCTGGGACGAGGAGGACAAGGCTTTCACTCCCACCCTGCGCACAACCTGGAGATCAAGGTGGGTCGGGAGGCGCGGGCCCTGGGAGGGACAGGGCCAGGGCGTGGTCTTAATGGGCGGGGCCTTTGAGGGGGTGGGGCCAG
>JAJIBD010020792.1:0-28494 GCA_021461705.1 Cryptotis parvus | reverse complement strand
AAAAAAAAAAAAAAAAAAGCTTTGTTTCCTCAAGATAAACACTCAACAGAAAGGGAATAGAAATGAGGACTTTTTTCTTAAAACATCTGATTTTTAAAAATAAACACTCAGGGGCCAGAGCAATATGCAGTGGATATGGTGCTTGCTTGCAATGCAGTTACTCAAGCTTGATCGCCAACATCCCATACGGTCCACCAGGCACTGTCAGAAGTTTTAATTTTTTATCTTTTTGGGTCACACCTGGCGATGCTCAGGGGTTACTCCTGGCGGTGCTCAGGGGACCATATGGGATGCCGGGATCGAACCCGGGCCAACATAGGCTGGCCGTGTGCAAGGCAAAGGCCCTACCCGCTGGACTATCACTCCGGCCCCAGAAGTTATAATTTTTTTCTGCTTTTTTGGGTCACACCTGGCGATGCTCAGGGCTTAATCCTGGCTCTGCATTTAGGAATTACTCCTGGTGGTGCTCAGGGGACCATATGGGATGCTGAGGATCAAACCCAGGTATGCAAGGCAACCCCCATCCACTGTATTATGCTGTACTACCGCTCCAGCCCAGCCCAGGAGTTAGCTGAGTGCAGAGCCAGGAGTAAGCTCTGAGCACCACAAGATGTGATGCCCCACCAAAACATACTGAGCCAGATAGTCCAGGGATTAAGGTTCTTGCCTTGCACACAAATTACACCTGACCCTAATTAGATCCCTTAGCACCACAGTCCTCTGAGCATCACCAGTGAGCAACGTATTCTCAGCCCTCACATTTGAAGGGTGCACCACCTGGGACACACACATCCACACACAAACCACACATCACACACACAGTTTTTCTCTAAGTTCTTATGTGAAGCTGAGACTGAAAAAAGTTGAAAATGGGGGGCCGGAGGGCCCCGGGGGGCGGGGCGGGCGGGGCTTGCCCGGGGCGCGGCCCCCCGGGCGGGGCCCCCCCCCCCGGCCCCCCCAACCCCCCCCCCCCCGGCCCAGGGAGGAGATTAATTCGGGGGCGGGGGGGGGGGGAAACCCTGGCGCGCGGGGGGGGGACGAAAAAAAAAAAAAAAAAAAAGAAAATGGGGAAATGTGTTTAGCATGGACAAGAGACTGTTGAGCAAAGGAAAACAATGCTTCACAGGCCCATTTCTCACTACTCCCCATTCAGCCTGCGGCGTGTAACTTCTAGGTACAGTTGCTCTTTCGGTCACTGGAAAATCTTTTTTTTTAACTAGATGGAGGGAGTATGATTAGGTTTGATTCCATACCCACTGCTGAGTAACCATTTCCACCAAAAACAGTTGATTTTTTTGTGGGGAAGTTGAAGAAAGTTTTGAGTCACACCCACTGATGCTCAGGGATTATTCCCGGCAGAGCTCAGGTAACCATATGGGGAGGGCAGGGATTGCACCGGGTAGACTGCGTGCAGGGCAGGGCCTTAGCTGCTGTGCTGCCTCTGGTTGAGAACAGTGACTCTAACAAGCACTTACTTGCTGAGTTCGGCAGTGCACTCTAGGGTCACTCAATC
This sequence comes from Cryptotis parvus, assembly GCA_021461705.1. NCBI lineage: Eukaryota > Metazoa > Chordata > Mammalia > Eulipotyphla > Soricidae > Cryptotis > Cryptotis parvus. The sequence goes on along the minus strand of JAJIBD010020792.1, from coordinate 26,981 downwards.
TCAGATGCCACATAATGTCTAGCACCGCTGCTCAGATTTGGTTTTTGCTTTTATTTTGGGGGAGGGGGTCACAGCCGGCAACACTCAAGGGTTACTCCTGGCTCTGCACTCAGGAATTACTCCTGGTGGTGCTCAGGGGGACCATCAGGGGACCTCACGATCAAACCCAGGTCGGCCGTGTGCAAGGCAAACGCCCTCCCCACTGTGCAATCGCGCTAGCCCCGAGATGTTCTGACAGCTGGAAAATCAAGGCCTTCCCTTGCTCTCATCCTCAAAGTCACCCTTGTCCACAAAACACCATGTTCAAAAAAGCATGAGACTAGAATGTACAAAGCCTCTGGAGGTCTGTGCAAGTTGCAGGAAAGTCTCAAGTTCATTGGACGGAGTATAAATATTTGTGGCCATTTTTAGGCCCCATAAAGTTTCAGGGGCGAGAGGGTAGTACAGAGGTTAAGGCTGATTCAATGCGGGACCGGAGTAACAGCACAGCGGGAGGGCGTTCGCCTTGCACGTGGCTGACCTGGCTTCGTCCCCAATGTCCCATATGGTCCCAGGAGCACCGCCAGGAGTAATTCCTGAGTGAAGAGCCAGGAATAACCCCTGAACGTCACCAATGTGACTCAAAAAGCAAAAAACAAAACAGACTGACTCAATGCCTGGCACATGGCAGACCCCAACTTACTCCCTGGCACACGCCGTCCGCCAAGCACCAGGAGTCACTACCAAGCAGTCAGGAAGACACTGAGAAGCAGTGTGGCCCCCAAGCCCCAAAAAATTAAAAAAATGTAATTTACCGCAGGAGTCAGGCACACAGAGCACCCATGTATGAAGAGAGGATAAACTGTGGGATTATTTTATCACAGATCTTTCAGAAATACTTTGGTGTTGAGGGCTGAAGAGAGAGCACAGTGGAGGTGTTTGTCTTGCATGCAGAGATTTGGGTTGGATCCTCAGCACTCTATATGGTTCCCTGAGCCCTGCCAGGAGTGATCCCTGTCAAGAATAAGCCCTAAGCACTGCCGGTGAGGTACAAAATAAAAACTGAGTAAATGCTGAACTTTGGTGTTGTGGAGGCTGAGCAGTACAGTGGGTAGGGCGCTAGGCTTGGACACGGTCAATCCAGGTTCAATCCTCATCGGCCCATATGGTCCCTCAAGCCCTCCAGGAATCATTTCTGAACACGAGCCAAGCGTGGCTCTCCCCCTTCAAAATAAAGGAAATATTTGTATTGTTTTGTTTTTATGCTCTTTGGGTTACACCTGGCCTTGATCAAGGGTTACTCCTGGCTCAGCACTCAGGAATTACATCTGGCGGTGCCTGGGGACCATATGGGATGCCGGGACCAAATCCAGGTGAGCTGCATACACGGCAACACCCAGCCCAATGTACTATTGCTCCGGCCCTAGTGTTATTTTGTTCCTAAGTGTTTGGAGTTGTTTCACCCCGGTTATTGGTTTTGAGACAATACCTGGCAGTGCTCTGGGACCATCCAGTGCTAGGGATTGAACCCAGGATTTCTGAAAGTAAAATGTGCCTAGCCCATTAACTCTCTCCAGCCCTGTTTCTGCCTAATTCCCTGTACCCTCCCACTTCCATTCCATTGTAGCAGCGAGTAGGGCTTGCAGGCACTAGGCTATCACAGCAAAGCTGCCCAGATCATGCCTGATGCATACGGTGGCACCAGGGACTGAACTCATGACCATACAGTCCAAGGTATGCATTCTCAGTCACGAAGCTCTTCCTTGAGAAATTTCTTCTCTGTATACCTATGACTTTGGTAAGTTTTAAATTAACACTCAATCTGGGCTAACTGTTCCCATCCCTAGCCACCCATCACCCTGCACCCAAAGAGCACTTATACCATTTCAGGAAGGCAGTCATTTAAGAAGTCTCTATGGTAGAAAAGGTTACAAAAACACAGAAACAAAGAATCCTGTTAACTCAAGAAGGAAAAAGGGACTGAGGTTGCAGAGAAATCCAGGCAAGAATCCCAAGATCTTAGAAACTCTTCGAAAAACCTTTTCTGATTTTGGCCCTAAAAATAAATAAATGAAATGAAAAACAAAAACCTTTTGTGGGGTTCAGGAATATTACAAGTAAGGTACATACCTTGCACACACTGACCCGGGTCAGATTCCTGACACCCTATCTATGCCCCTTTAAAGTATCGCCAGAAGTGACCCCCTAAGCATAAACCCAAAACAAAAGCCTCCAAAACTTTTGCTGGCTCCACAAGGCTTAGAAATAGTCTCAGGTTGGGGTGTGGCACATTGGTGGAGTACCTGTCTTGCACCTGAGGCCCTAGGTTCATAAATGCATGGTACCTCAAGCACTGTGGGGAGTAACTGGAACCCCACACCCAGGACCCTTGGGTGTGCCCAGCCTTACCAGAATTATCTCAGGAGCAAGGAATGTGACCTGGGTGGTACACAACTTAGATGTAAAAGGCCCTGGGTAGGGTTTCTCTCACTGCTCGGTCCCCTGTGCACCAAAGAATACCGATAGCCCCAGTGGACCTAATTATCACCAGGAGTGCATCTCTGCCCCCCAAAGTGACTTCAATACCCCGTTCAGCACTGCCACCTACCAACAGTTAATGTCTGTCCTCGCCATCTAGGCCCATACTAATCCTGTTCAAGCTAAGTAGGCCTAAGATTTATTTATTTATTTATTTATTTATTTATTTATTTATTTATTTATTTATTTATTTGCTTTTTGGGGCCACACCCGACAATGCTCAGGGGTTTCTCCTGGCTCTGCACTCATGAATTACTTCTGGCGGTGCTCGGGGGACCATATGGGATGCTGGGGATTGAACCCGGGCGGCAGAGGCCGGCCGCGTGCAAGGCAAACGCCCTCCCCACTGGGCTATCGCTCCGGCCCCTATAAAGGAACAGCGACAGTTTAAAAGCAGAGGCTGGGGGCCGGAGCAATAGCACAGTGGGGAGGGTGCTTGCCTTGCACACGGCCAACCTAGGTTCGATCCCCCAGCATCCCATTTGGTCCCGAGCACTGTCAGGCAGGAGTAAATCCTGAGTGCAGAGCAGGCGTAAACCCTGAGCATCACCGGTGTGATGCAAAAAGCAATATATATAAATACACACACACACACACACATATAAAATAAAAGCGAAGGTTATCAATGTTTGTTTACAACTCTGCTCTGGTGCAAGTTTGGTCCCACTAAACTTAAACTAAATCTAACCCTGTGGTCTCACAGGGTTAGTTTGCTATTAGCTTTGTTTCTGTCTGGACAGTTCCCAGCAAGGATCCTGGAGTCAGTGCTACTGACTAGGCAGAATCAAGGCAGTTCTAGGTCCGAGACCCCAATCCCATTGAATAAACGTGTTAGCTTTTTGGGCCACATTAGGTGGTGTGCTCAGGGCTTACTTCTGGCCTCTGCACTCAGGAATCAATCCTGGTGGGGCTCGGGGACCAGGTGGACTAGTGGGACCAAACCAAATATGCTGCATGCAACCTCCGCACCTTACCTGCTTACTGTGCTTTGTCTCCGGCCCACCCAAGTAAACTTCACACCTATTTTTTTTTTTACATTCAATGCAAGTTATTTCATGAATATGTAGCATTTAATGAAACATTGTGGGTAGTTTGTGTATGAACATGTAGCTTCTCACCTTTAAAAATCTTAGCAGCAGGGCTGGAGCGATAGCCCAGCAGGTAGGGCATTTGCCTTGCATGTGGTCGGCCTGTGCTGGCCGGGGTTCGATCCCCAGCATACCATATGCTCCCCTGAGGGGCCCTGGGCTTCCGGGACCAGCGGCAGTCTCCCCCAAAGGTGTGCGTGTGACCCCTGCGTCTCCACGGACCCAAGTTGCCCCAGAGAAGGGCGGAAACTCCATCAACGGGAACCAAGGCAAACTGCCTTGGTTTCACCACGGACCCTTTGGGCCCTGCGCTTCTGGGAACATCCCAAAACTCAAAACCGCACGGGCGCTAGTGAGTCTGTGCGACCCTCTTACTACCTATCTTGCATGAGGTACCAGTGAACCTTGGTTCCTACATCCTTGCTACCCACCCATATGGTCCCCTGAGCACCGCCAGGAGTAATTCCTGAGTGCAGAGCCAGGAGTAACCCCTGAGCATCGCTAGGTATGACCCAAAAAAAGCAAAAAAAATAAATAAATAAAATAATAATTAAAAAAAAAAAATTCTTAGCAGGTTGGGCTGGAGGCGATAGCCCAGCGGGTAGGGGCGTTTGCCTTGCACGCAGCCAGCCCATGCCGGTCCAGGTTCAATCCTCGGCATCCCATATGGTCCCCTTAGCACCGCCAGAATGAATTCTTGAGTGCAGAGCCAGGAGAAACCCCCTGAGCATTGCCAGTGTGACCCAAAAAGCCAAAAAAAAAAATAATAATAAAATAAAAATAAATTCTTAGCAGGGGGCTAGAGCAATAAGCGGGTAGAACATCTGCCTTGCACTCAGCCAACCCAGGGTTGATCCCCGACATTCTATATAGTCCCCAAGCACCACCAGGGGTAATTATTTTTTGGGGGGGAGAAAGGGGGGTTCTTGGGCCACACCCGGTGATTCTCAAGGGTTACTCCTGGCTTTGTACTCAGGAATGACTCCTGGTGGTGCTCGGGGACCTTATGGGATGCCAGGAATTGAACCTGGGTCAGCCAGGGATAGAACCTGGGCCAGCTGTATGCAAGGCAAATGCCTTATCCACTGTACTATTGCTCTGGCCCCATCCAGGAGTAATTCCTGAGTGCAGAGCCAGGAATAACCCCTGAGCAATGCCAGATGTGATACAGAAAGAAAAAGAAAAAAAAAAAAATTTTTTTCTTTTTGTGGGTCACCTGGCAATGCTCAGGGGTTACTCCTGGCTCTGCACTCAGTAATTACTCCAGGTAGTGTTCGGGGACCTTATGGGATGCCAGGAATCGAACCTGGGTCAGCCGTGTGCAAGGCAAATACCCACTGCGCTATCGCTCTGGCCCCCTAAAAAAATAAGAACTCTTAGCAGGAGACTGAAAACCAGCAGCCGCTGTCCACGCCCAGAGAAATGGCCCAGAGTCACATCTCCAAAAGAACTGAACCTTCCCAGGTAGAAATGGTGGCGCGCCCAAAGAAATGGTCCGGGCTGAGAAAGCTGGGGCCCTCTCTGACCGGGACAAACAGATCCCCCTTCCTTCCTGAAGGGTACAGCAGCTTAAACCATACCTGACATCATCTAACAAAGAACGATCCAGTCCCACAACTGAACCTCATCAAACTGCCAAGCTCTTTCCAGACCCTCGGCTCCTGGACATCTCAAAGTTTCCTAATACTGTCAGTCCCAAAGGATGACAGCAAATCTGACTGGAGAGTTTCAAAGCCCCCAAAGCCAACGTGCCTAAACAATAACAGAGAAGGCTCAACTAGCACCAGCCAGCACAGCAGATTCTCAGATAATGCCTTTACTAACATCATTGTGAGATGTTAACAAAAATCACAAACTCTTACTGAGCTAAGATTTAATACTTCCATTTTCCTATTCTAACAATATTAAATAAATCTGATTGTTCCTGCAAGGGGGTCAGCGGGGGTGGGAAACCAGGGACACTGGTGAAAGGAAAGGTACACCCATGAACATTTAAGGCCTTAAACAAGTATTATGAATAACTTGATAAATCGTGGTATTAAAAAAAAGAAATGGGGGGCAGGAGCGATAGCCCAGCGGGTAGGGCGTTTGCCTTACACGCGGCCGGCCTGTGCCGGCCCGGGTTCGATCCCCGGCATCCCATATGGTCCCCCCGAGCACCGCCAGGAGTAATTCCTGAGTGCAGAGCCAGGAGTAACCCCTGAGCATTGCCGGGTGTGACCCAAAAAAAGCAAAAAAAAAAAAAAAAAAAAAGGGGCCAGAGCGATAGAGGAGGGCATTTGTCTTTATGTGGCCGATCCACGTTCAATGATCGGCATCCCATATGATTCCAAGTACCACCAAGAATAATTCCTGAGTTCAGGGGCTGTAGCAATAGCACAGCGGGTAGGGCGTTGCCTTGCACACGGCTGACCGGGGTTCAATCCCCAGCATCCCATATGGTCCCCCTAGCATTGCCAGGAGTTAATTCCTGTGTGCAGAGCATTGCCAGGTGCGACCCAAAAAAGCAAAAAGAGCCTTTAAAAAAGTACTGGGGCCAGAGACAGAATACTGTGGGCAGGGTGCTTGCCTTGCATGTGATCGACCTAGGTTTCAATGGTTAGCATGCCACATGGTCCCAAACAATACCAGGAAAGAGCCCAGAGTACATAGGTAAGCCATGAGCACCAACAGGAGTGGTCACAAAACAAATGTAAACAATGAGGCCCCTCTGAAGGAACATAAAGCCATTTGGGGTCAGATAGAGCAGCAGACAGAGTGCTAGGCTGGCACATGGCCAGCCCAGGTGTAATCCCCAAGGTCACCAGTATTGGTCCAAGCGCAGAGCCAGGAGTAAACCCCAAACACAGTCAGGTATGGCCGAAAAGAAAAGGAAAAGAAAAGTCTGAACCCCACCAGCTAACATGAAAATTCTCAAATTGTAATTTTAATCACATTTTGTGTAGGTGTTACAACCCCCAACCACCACCAGAGTGCCCACTTCCCTTCATCAGTGCCCCCAAGGAACCCTCCCAGGCAACCCCTCCAAATGTCCAATTCTACAAACACAATCTTCAGTTATGATGGCTTGATATTCCCTTACTATACTGTGATTTGGGGCTCTGAGGGTTCTGGAGGTTACTCCTGGCTCTGCTTGGAGTATAGCCCTATGATTGTTTCTGGCTCTGCACTCAGGAATTACTCCTGGCAGTGCTCGGGGACCATATGGGATGCAGGGGATCGAACCCAGGTCAGCCACGTGCAAGACCAACACACACCCTACACACTGTACTATCCAGGCCCCATTTAATCTCATATATAGTTTTTTAATTGTGGAAGTGGTGACACCTGTGGATATAGAGCTGCTATGTACACTTCAGTTTTCCCCTTCTGGAGACGCCACCATGTTTGGATTTCTAAATGAACTGCCTAAACAATAACAAACTGGTCCCTTCTTTTTGTAAGCCAGGAGTAAGCCCAATAATGTCCCAATAATGCACAGGGCTTACTTCTGGCTCTGCCCTCAGGAGTCACTCCTGACAAGCTAAGGGGGCCAGGCATAGTATGGGGATCAAACAAGGGTTGGTCACCGCAAGGAATGTCCTATACACTGTGCTGTTGCTCCAGCCCCAGTGGGGGTACTGTAGGCACAGTCACGTCTTAGGGCACTCCTGCCCATGCTTGGGGGCCATATGCACACAGGGAACTGAAGTAGTGCCTGTTGCAAGCCAGGTAAATCTTAGTCTCTGGCCCTGACCTTTGTTTTTTGGCTTTTTGTGTCCCACCCAGCGATGCTCAGGGGTTATTCCTAGCAGTACCCAGGGGGCCATATGGAAGGAACGATGCGGACTGAACCCAGATCAGCCGGTGAGGAAGGTAACACCCTCCCTGCTGTACTATCCTCCTATCCCCTGGCCCTGATCCTTGGTTACTGGTTTTTGAAGTGATGGGATTAGAATCCAGGAGCTCTCACATGAGACGGCATTCGCATCTCCTTATTCAGGTGAGGGCCACACGAGGCTGGTCTCCGGAGCTACCGTCACATGGGACTGAGCCCAGGTGTCTGGCACACAAATTGTCTCAGCCTCCTGAGCCATCTCTGAAGACCTCTGATCGGTCTTAGGAGGCCATTTAATCACATATGGCAAAAGCAATCTGGAAGGAGCTGGGCATCTATGGTAAAAGTAATCTGAGGGAGCTGGGCATCTACAAAAGACAACCTTCTAGGCTCTATGAAAAACACATTTTCTATAGGGAAACAGTTCAGGAGCCTCATGAGGCCCCTCCCTCTAAGAGAACAGTCCCCAGACCTCCTACTTGAGTTGGCTTCTGCTTGCAAAGGCACCAGGAAAAAACTTTAGTCCATATGCCGCATGTGATTTAACCTACTTCCACTTCAGACCCCCCAACAATGTGACAAAATTTACTAACACCACATCCGCAAATAGTGAGAACATAGTAAGTAGAGCAGGCAGGGTGCTTGCCTTAAATACAGCCAACCTGGGTTCAATCCCTGGCACCCCACAGGATGCCCAGAGGCTGGCAGGAATGATCCTTGAGCTCAGAGTCAGGAGTAAGCCCTGAGTGCCATCAGGTGTGGCTCCCCTGGAAAAAAAAAGGGGGGAGGGAATACTTGCAATTGGAACAGAATTAATTTGGTGTACCAATAATAAACAAAGGCATAAGGAACTTTTTGAAACTTTATTTCAACATAACTATGCTTACAGAAATACACTCATACTGGTTAATAGAATGTAATTTAAGTTTAACTTATCCTACACAATTTGGACCAAAACCTTGGTACATGGTTTAAGATTTTTAAACAAGGATTTGCATCTGATTTTTTTTCATCTATTACAAATGTATATAAAAGATCCTCCATCATATGCTGCTAAAGCCAGCAGCGAGCGATAACCTTGAGAAATTAACCTTTGGTTTGTCTCTGAAAAGTAACATGTATTGCACTGTAAAAGGTTATAAAATTGGTGCAACAAAACATTGCTGTAATGTTTCAATGCCAGTTTACAAAGTTCATTAGCTAATGGATGCTGAAAGGGTGGGGAGAGCCTATGTACATTATGGAACTGTAAAAGCTTTAGTTATTGCATGTAGATCACAAGTCTACACAAACCAAAATTCAGATAATTCCTTGAATCTGAATTAATACTATCAGCTCAGTTCATCTGCTGAGGTCAACAAGGGAACTTCACTGTTTTATACAAAAAAGAAAATTTCCTTCCCCAGCTTTTCAGCCCAGACTTGACATACTACAGGCAAGGTATTCATTCCACCATTGTCAACATTCATGGGTGACATGTAATGAGGTCTACTTGGGTTTAAATTTGTGTTAGCAAATTTAAACATATGCAAAGTAGTCCCCCAAAGGTAAAGACCACATGACTTTAGCATTCTAAGAAATAAATGGTCCTTTCTTGGAAGACTGGAGCAAAACATCTACCCAGTTATAAAGAAGCCCTATCAAAAAGATGTAGCCACTTGTAAATTACACCTCAATTTTTTTTTTAAAAAAAAGCCCCCAAAAGCAGCTCTGCAAAGAGGAAAAATATAACTTAAAATATCTTGAAAACCAATGTGAATACAGGTTCAAAAGATAATTAAGAAAAACATTTCCATGACTATCTAAGATTAGGCTTATAATGTATTCTACTATTTCAAGTTTATCTCTAGTTACTAAACATCAATTTACAAATAACATGTTCGCTCTTTATTCTTATATCAAAAGGGAAAATACTAATTTTATAATTCTATCCAGTAGAGGGGAAAACAAAAAATATTCAAAAGGTTCCATGCAAATATCACATTTTTCAAATGGAAGAACTCCCAACTAAACCAGAAGTTCCTATTACTAATATGCTTTTCATTGAAATCATTTTCAATAAGTATAAACACATGGTATTAAGGTTCAGAACCTAATATAGGCCCGACAAGTCCTTGTTTTCTGGGAGAAAGGCCTCAAGTCTCACTCAATTTCCAGTAACAATCTTTTTCACAGATCAATTTCCTAACAAGGGATTCTAATTTCCTTCATTTTTTGTTTTTAGCATTCTAGTCTTAAAATTAGATGCCAATAAAGCCCCATTTCCTAGAAATCATTTTTTCCTATTATGAAAAGAATCCACAAAATTTCTTCCTAAACTGATTCCCAATATCCAATCTGTAGTAACATGAATCTTTTTAATGTAAAAGGTAACTTACATAAACTGTACCATGAATATTAAAACTAGTTGTTAGAAAGACTTAACTAGCTTTATAACTTAAGTTTTATAACATAAATATTTGCAGCTTGATCTTCTGTTGACAATGATTGTCCGAGCCGAGAATTCACCTAAAATTCAACATCATTTACAAATTCTCATTCATGCAAACAAAACACACACCATCAACACACAACTTACTCCTCACATCTAGAATAGTCTTTAAAAATCTTTGGCCTCTCAGTCAATTCTTTTAACACAAACTTCACTCTGATGTTTAACCAGTTTCCTACCCACACCTCAATGCTTTTCCTCATCTTCCCTGGTGCGCTGCCCAAAAGGAACCTTGCCTCAAAGAGATCACCAAGTAAGGAAAATACATAAGTGGTTTCTCCAAAACAGCCCATGAGACAGAATGATCCATAATTCCCACCTTACTTGACTGCAGCGCCTATTATCCACAAGGAAAATCCTCTGCTGGATTTGTGTTTTTGGCAACTGGCCAACACACCAAAATTGTGGGAGTGGGACACTCTATGACACAAAGTGCCCTCTGCAGGTACACGGCAGCTGCGTTTCTTCCGAGGCCTCACACACCAAGAGAGACTGTCCCACAGACAGCCAGGACACCCACAAGTGTGTGGAGATCCCTGAGAAGTATGATCTGTAAGCCTGGACTGTACTTGAGTCTTGTCTTTTTCACTGGATTCCTATGCAGAAAGGGAGTGGCTGATCTACCAGCGGCCTACTACCTTCCTTATCCAAGGTTTTCTATGTGAAAGCTATGGCTTTGGAAATCTCTCAACTGATGTTCTGAGTCATTGCGAAAATTATGTCTCCTAAATGCAGGTTTGCAGTTACCAAATAGCACTTAGAATCTCATATTCAGCTGAGTAGCCAAGCAAACATCACCTATTTAAAAAAAAAAAAAAAAAGGTTTTCCCTGGAAGTATGACTTAGCCCTATATTTAGAAAGTACCTGTACCAAAACAGGTCAAAAAAAGTACACTAATGGCTGGTATTTGAGATTAAAAGAAAAAAAAAATACAATAGATAGCCGCTGTGGTTTGTTTATTGCAAAGTCAGACTGAGAGCTGTTGACTGTACTATCATCCATTTAAAATAAATAACACGAAATAAAGATCCTGGCATCAATAGAGGATACTAAAATTAAAATCAAAGGATTGAAGCTGCATGTTTCATTTGCTCACAAACTTGCACACACCAATATTCTGCAAAAAAGACAATTGCAGCAAAAGAAAAAGAAAACTGCCCTTTTGCAAACAAGACTAAAAGCACCCCCTCTCCAAGAGGCGAAATAAACATGCATATATGTATAAAGTGTTACTATCCAACACAAATGCTATTTCTAGAAAAGTTTTAACTGCATAGGTTAAAAAAAAACAATGTGCAACATCTTAAGCCATTAAAGCACCAAAAAAAAAAAAAAAAAAAAAAACAACCCACACACCAAAATCAGTTTTTATGACGATTAAAGTACACATACATACAAGAAATATTGATCAAACTCAGCAAGTAAATACCTGGACTGATACAATGTCCACTGTTGGGAGAAATTTTCTTCAATTTAAATCTCTTCTCATGTCTAAAAAAAAATTTTAAAGTGCTAACTTTATATAAAGCAGGCAAAATTTTCAAGTAATTTGCTATTTTAAGTATGCCAATTTCCAGAGCTAACCAATACAGCTAAGAATAAACCAAAGCGGCACAGGAGGACGGACAAAGGAGACGAAGCGGTTAGCGCGGGCGGACCAGCAGCAGCGGCCTCTAACGCCGTCCGGCCCCACTCATGAGCTGACCGGCTGGTGCCTGCTGGCCGAGGACACCCCTCAGGATGCTACAACTTGTCTATCAACAGTTACAGTCACAAGGGGACAGAGCGCTACCTAAAGAGGGGAAATAGAATACGGACCACTAAGGAGGGCATTTACAGAGAAGATCCAAAGGTCGCCTACTACCAGAAATGGACAGGGAACGTACTAGATCTTACAGAGCAAGAGCGGAGCTGGTCCACAGCGAATTACTCCTGCCCTTTAGCTGCTTTCTCTAGGAAGTACACATTGACCAGATGGCGGTTGAGGTGCTTGCTGTAATCCTTCTCCTTGCGGAAGGACCGGTCGCAGAAGATGCAAATGAACTCGCCCTCGGCCGCCTGCTCAGCCACGGCGTCCGCGCCACGTTCTTTCCATTCGCGTCCTGCGGCACTGGCCGCGCCCCGTTCAATCCTGAGTCGGTCGCTGCCCTCGGACATGTTGTCGCTGAGGTCGCTTCCGTCGTGGCTGTGGATGCCCCTCGTCCTCGTCTATTTCCTGAGGCTCGGCGGCGCCCGTGGCCACAGGCGGGGCGGATGGGCCGCGGCGTCCCCTTTCTCCGTGGCCAGGGGCGGCAGCGGTGGCTCAGGCGGGGGGCTGGGTTCTCCGGCGGGGCCACTCTGGGCGTGGCTCCGCTGGCGTCCACTTCCATGTCTGCGTCCACTTCCATGTCTTCACCAGGTGCCTCGGCCGGAGCGGCCGCGGCTTGCCCCCTAGGGCCCCCGGCCTCCCTCGGCCCCCGAGGCTTGGGCGGCGGGACAGCGGGGCCTTGGCGGTGGGGACAGCGGGCCTTGGGCGGTGGGGACAGCGGGACAGCGGGGCCTTGGGCGGCGGGGGACAGCAGGGACGGCGGGGCCTTGGGCAGCGGGACGGCGGGGCCTTGGGCGGCGGGGACATCGGGGCCTTGGGCGGCGTGGACATCGGGGCCTTGGGCGGCGGGGACAGCGGGGCCTTGGGTGGGGGCCGGCTGCGGAGCGGCGCTGGCCCCGGCCGGGCTGGGGCTGGCCTCCTCCGGTGGAGCGGCACTCCCTTCGGCCTCGGGGGTGGCTTCCGGGCACCCGAGGGCCGCCTCGGCTTCCTGCAGGGGCTCCCGGGCGGGCGGGGGTCCCCCCGCTGTCCTTCACAGGCACCAAGCCCACCTCAATGAGGACCTGCTCCTTCCGGGCCACTCTCCTCGGCTCGCTCACCTTCTCCTTCTTCTCTTTGCGGGGGACCTTTTGGGAATCGGCTCCGTGGCGGAGGCTCCTTCTCGGGGATCGCCCACTGCGACGTCCCATGGGCGCGGGGCGCCGGCTGCGGCTCGGCCGGGCAGGCCCGGAGGGGTCGGGAAGGCGGCAGGGCCGGGCGCGGCTCGGGGGTCCGCGGGCTCCTGCGCTGGGCCCCCTGGGCGCAGGCCTGCTGCCCTTCCTCGATTTACTTCTCGGCGTTTTCTTCTTCGGCGCCTCTTTTCCCGCAAGGATTCTGCTTCTTGGTGTCCTCCGCCTTGGCGGCAGCCTTCGGCGCTTCCTGAGCGTGTCTGGGTTTGCTGTCCGCCTTCTTCTTCTTGGCGGCGGGCCCCGGCTCTGCGGGCTCTGCGGGCTCTGCGGGGAGCGCGCCTCGGCCTCCATCTTCCGCTTGCTCTTCTTGGTCTTCGCGCCTTTCTCCGGCGTTACTTCCAGGGCTGCGGGCCTGGCTCCTTGGCCTCCGCGGCCGACTTGCGAGTTCTTGGTCGTCACCTGGATGGAGGCATTAGCACAGGGTTTCTTCTCTTTCGAGCGTCCTTCTTCTCCACTTTTACGGACTTGTCATTTTTCTTCCCGGCCGCATCCCCTTTCACTCTCGTCTGCTCCGTCTCTGGTTTCTCGTTGGGAACGCTGTGACTGGGCAAGTCAGCCTCCCGCTTTTTGGTTTTCTTTAGCTTGACTTTTGAGACGTCCATGGTTTTGTTGGGACACGTAGGATGCTTGGATTTGAAGTGATACTGCAGATTACACTTCTTGGAAGCTGCATAGTCGCAGACTGGGCAATTGAACTGCCGTGGATTAACATGCAGCTCTACGTGTTTTTTGAAGTTACTTCTATCAGCCGCTTTGTAGTCACAGTGTGGGCAGTTAAGAGGTTTGGGGCCATTGTGAACTTGTCTCGCATGGCGGGTTACTTCATGCTGATTAGAGGCCACATAACTGCACTGATCACATTTAAAAGGCTTCTCACCTGAAGGTTAAGGAGATGTTGGAGAAGACATATTAGGAAATGAACTGCAGATTTCATGAAAACGTATTTACAAAGGAAAAAATAAAAAAAACACACTGAAAAGAATGTACCATGCACCTTGCATCGACCCGTATTTATTTGTATACCCCATGATGTTGATTCTCAAAAGCAAACGAACATTTATCTTAGTAAATCATCACTTGCCAAAAATTCATAAAGAGCTTTCAAGAGCCACTAAAGAACAGAGGCTCATTAATAAGTATGCAACAACTAATAGAGTTGAGTTCTATTAACTTTGGGGCAAGAGCAAACAAGCTATAGTTTTAAAAAAGTATAAGGTGGGGCCAGAGCGATAGCCCAGCAGGTAGGGCGTTTGCCTGGGTTCGATCCCCGGCATCCCATATGGTTCCCCAGCACCGCCAGGAGTAATTCCTGAGTGCAGAGCCAGGAGAAACCCCTGAGCATCGCAGGGTGTGACCCCCCCAAAAAAAAAAGAGCATAAATAAATAAATAAATAAATGAAAATAAAAGAGTATAAGGATATACATAAACATTAATCTTTTCAAAGATAAAACTAGAGATTTGGAAAAAATATTTCATACTCTAGTCTCCTAGACCATTTTAAAAATTGTTTTTAAACACTATGGACCTCATGGAGCAAAAGTTTTGAAACTAATTCTTTGGCACAGCACAGCAAGAGCTGAATCAAGTTTGATTATTCAGCAAAACTTTCACAATGCCAGAGCAACCACCTCTTAGCAAGCTACCTTTCCTAGTCTTATTTCAAAAAGGGAAAGAAACAAGGTAAAAGACATGGAGCATACAAATAGACATGGTATGTCAAGCATACAAAGTCATAATCACAGGTACGTATCACCAAAATGACCCCACCCCAAATTAAAAGCATAAGAGCAACACGGTCTATCTGAATACATACACATCTAGATCACACTTTAGTAGATATTACCAAATGGTATCCATACCCCACTGGTCCAATGGAATGCATAGCAGAAAAACGGAAATTGACATTTATGAAAAATTCATGTCAAACATTCTCATATTCACATATTTTATTTCTCATAAAGCAAAACTTCAGACGTAAGTAAAACCATGTAGTTGATAAGCTTTACATGACTAGAAAATGTCTGATGATAAAATTACTCAAAAGCAAAAACACATATCCAGGTCTGTCGGTCAAGACTTCCAGAGATAACTGGGTAACTTGTTTTCCACTTACCAACAGGAACTATAAGAAAGGTCCTTGTTAACATATACGTTGGCCCCCTTTACTTGGCCCTGTCTTGTCCTCTCCAATGAATAATTCAACAGAGGCAAACATTAACACAAACACTGAATGGAGAAAACTGGTTTCGTAATAGTTAACAGTTTGCCAAGCAGATAAGATAGCTCAATGGCCCAGTGCAGGCCAGAGAGCAGAGGGTAGGGCACTTGCCTGGCATGTTCCTGACCTAGTTCGAAGCCCATCATCCCATATAGTTCCCTGAGTGATTCCTGAGCAAAGAGCCAAGAGTTAGTCCTGAGCACCTCCCAAGTGTGGTCCCAAAACTAAACTATGAGTCAAGTTGTTCTGGCGTACAAATACCTGGGGATCAAGGAAGGGTTCTACAACTTACTAAGTAATCTTCATTTATTTTGGGGGACGTTTTTGGGCCACATGTGGCAGTGCTCAGCTTGCTATGGCTCTGCACTCAGGAATTACTCCAGACTGTGCCGGGAACCAAGAGGTGCATAGATGATCGAACCCAAGTGAGCTTTTTCCAAGGAAGAAGTCCTATCTGCTGACACTCCCTCCTGCCCCTTAGTGTGCTTTTTTATTAAGTAAAACAGGTTTTATTAAGATTTTAGGAAAGGGAAGGAGGAAGGAAAGTGAGAGAGAGAGTACACATCTCAAGAGGGGAGATGCGGGCAACACACGTGCCTGGACACCACATGTGCTCGGCCACGTGGGCTCAGGCAGCATGTGTGTCCATGCAGCAGGTGCGCCGCCAATGTGCATCCTTGACCAAGGCAAAGAAACCCTCTTAAATACCAAGGGCTGGACAGAGCACAGCGGGCAGGCCTCTTGCCTGTCATAAAGCTGACCAGGTTCAATTCCCAGCATCCCATTCCAGTATGCAGAGCTGCAACTGACCTCTGAGCATCACTGGCTATAGCCCCAAAACACCAAGAAATAAATAAAAACAAAACCTAAATGTTCTCATCTACAAAACAGTATCACAGCACATAGTTCAACATGATCTGCATTCGGGAGGTCTGGGTTGGGATCCCTGTACCACATGGCCCCACAGCAGAGCCCGGAGCAGCTCCCAAACAGCACAAGTATGGCCCTCAGCAATCAGAACTAAAACCTAGTACTGGACCGAGTAGCCTGCAGCAGCACTTCAATGACTTGGTAACTTCTGGGGTAAAGGGAAGAGCCACACATTTATTCACCCTTTCCACATAAGCCCAACCTGTAAGGAACCAAAAAAATTTGTTTCTGAAAACAATTGCTCTGTCAAAATATATGAAAAATATATGATGGGGGCTGGAGGATAGTCCAGCGGGCAGGGAGTTTGCCGCGCACGTGGCTGACCCGGGGTTTGATCGTTGTTATCCCATATGGTCCCCAAGCACCACCAGTATTAATTCCTGAGTCTGCACCAGGAATAACCCGAGCACTGCAGGGTGTGGCCCAAAAAGCAGGGGAAAAATGTATGATGGGAAACAAAGTGATACTGCAGCACACCGGGCGCTTGCCTTACTCACAGCCCAACTGCTTTCCAGACTGGGCCTCCAGAGCTAGAGCGACAGCCAGCAGGTAGGGCCGACCTGGGGTCAATCCCCAGCATCCCATATGGTCCCACAAGCACCGCCAGGAGTAACTCCTGAGCAAAGAGCCAGGAGTAGCCCCTAAGTGTCACCAGGTGTGACCCAAAAAGCAAAAAGCCCCCAAAAAAAAAAAAGACTGGGCTTCCATATGGTCCCTGAGCAATGCCAAGGGTGATCCCTGAGCACATAAGCAGGAATGAGCTCTGAGCACTGCGGCAAATGCCCGAAAAACAAACAAGAGAAAAAAGTTAATAGAAATCTGCTTTTCAAGTTTAGAAATGAGGAAGTTGTTGGTTCTTATCTTTCCCGACACATTCCCCTTTACTGCCACTAACCCTTGCGAGCATTTGGCAGCAGCAGCATCAGGGGCCACTGGCTGGCACGCAGTGGACCAGAGTTAGGTCCTCCATACCCATGTAGTCCCCCACCCACAAAACAGGGGGAAAAGTCAGTATCTATATGCATTTAATCCAGGACAAAATGGCAGCGTCTCCACCAAGAAGAGTTTGGGAGAAGATATCAGTGTTCCCAGCACTACAGAGAAGACCCTCCTAAAATGATTAGGCAGCAACACCAACAAATAGGAGAAAAAACTTGTGTCTGTACATTCAACACTTAATTTTCTTTTTCATCAATCCCCTGTCCCCAGCAAGCAAACATCTCAACCCAAGCATGTGACTGTCACATCCACTTATAATCCCGACAACACCACCACACAAAGGGGAAGGGGAAGTAGCCATCTCTATTTCCTGTTGGCACTCAACAAAGACCAGGGCTGTTCTCTCAATACCTGGTTTTATCTCACTGAAGTTATTTCCTGAGGCATTTTCTCTTTCTTTTTCTTTTTCTCTTTGTTGTAGCTTTTTGGGTCACACCCAGTGCATGATGCTCAGGGGTTACTCCTGGCTCTGCTTGGGGAACCATATGGGATGCCAGGGAATGGAACCTGGGTAGTCCCTACACACAGGACTATTACTCCGGCCCTCTTTTTTGTGAGTGTTTGGGGTCACACCCACAACACTCAGGGGGTTACTCCTGGCTCTGCTTGGGACAACATATGGGATATCATGGATCGAAGCCAGGTGCCTGCGCGGCAAGGCAAAACCCACCCTCTTGGGGCTGGAGCGATAGTCCAGCGGTAGGGCATTTGCCTTGCACGCAGCCGACCTAGGGTTCGATCCCTGGCATCCCATATGGTCCTCCGAGCACCAGGAGTAATTCCTGAGTGCAGAGCCAGGAGAAACCCCTGAGCATTGCCAGGCGTGACCCCCCCGCCCCAAAAAAAAAATCACCCTCTTGTACTATCCACTCCAGTTCTCTTAAGCCATTTTCAAAGTTGGAGTGTTTGGGGGGGCTTTTAATTCTTTTGGTCCCATCCTCAGCCTGTTTTTTTTTTTTGGGGGGACGACGAATTTATTTTTTTGGGTCAAACACAGTGATGCTCAAAATTTTCCACTGGCTCTACATACTCCCTCCCCCTATTTAAGAAAGTAAATAATTTTATTATTTTATATGATTTTTATTTTATTTAAATTTTTTTTTGGTCACACCCAGCAATGCTCCAGGGGTTACTCCTGGCTCTGCACTCAGGATTTACTCCTGGAGGTGCTCAGGGGACCATATGGGATGCCGGGATCGAACCCGGGTCGGCTGCGTGCAAGACAAACGCCCTACCTGATGTGCTATCACTTTGGTCCCCAATTTTGAAATCTTAAACAGAACAAAATCATACAATTTGCCACAACATAGATGGAACTGGAAGACACCATGCTGAGTAAAATCAGTCAGAAGGAAAATATACAAAATAATGTCTCTCTCCTATAGGACTAAAGATATACACAGCAAGGTAGCAACAAAGAGGCAAAGAAAACTTAAGGAGGGGCCAGAGCTATACTCCAGCGGTAGGGAGTTTGCCTTGCACGCGGTCGGCCCATGCTGACCGGGTTTGATCCCCGGCATCCCATATGGTCCCCGAGAACCGCCAGGAGTAATTCCTGAGTGCAGAGCCAGGAGTAACCCCTGAGCATTGCCGGTGTGACCCAAAAAAGCAAAATAAATAAAGAGGGGAGGGGGGGAGGGAAGGGGGAGGGAGGGAGGGGGAGGAGGGAGGGAGGGAGGGAGGGAGGGAGGGAGGGAGGGAGGGAGGGGAGGGAGGGAGGAGGGAAGGAAGGAAGGAAGGAAGGAAGGAAGGAAGGAAGGAAGGAAGGAAGGAAGGAAGGAAGGAAGGAAAGAAAGAAGAAAATTTAAGGAGAGAACTGAACCACACAAGACTATGTTTGGGGTAAGAGCAATAATACAGTGGATAGGGTGTTTGCCTTGCACGCAGCCAAACTGGGTTCGATCTCCAGCATCCCATACAGCTCCCCATGCACTGCCAGGAGTAACTGCATAATGAAGAGGCAGAAGCAACTCTTAAGCATTGCCAGGTGTGGGGATGGAATGACAGCACAGCGGTAGGGAATTTGCCCCCCAGCGGCAGACCCGGTTCAATCCCCAGGCATCCCATAAGGTCCCCCGAGCGATGCAGGAGTAATTCCTGACTGCAGAGACAGGAGTAACACCTAAGCATTGCTGGGTGTGACCCAAAAGAAAAAAGACAGTTTGGGAAGTTCAATGGGAGAGGCCCTGGGAATCCTCAGGGAGGGAGGTGGGTACACTGGTGGGTGGTATGCCGTTATTTCCTTGCAAATCACAGTACATCAGCAAAAAATACGTTTTTTTTTTTTGGGGGTCACACCTGGCAATGCTCAGGGGTTTCTCCTGGCTCTGCACTCAGGAATTACTCCTGGCGGTGCTCGGGAACATAAGGGATGCCGGAGATCGAACCCGGCCGGCATGGGCCAGCTGCATGCAAGGCAAACGCCCTACCCACTAGGCTATCGCCCGGCCCCAAAAATACGTTTTTGGTTTGTTTTTTTTTGGGGGTCACACCCGGCAATGCTCAGGGGTTTCTCCTGGCTCTGCACTCAGGAATTACTCCTGGCAGTGCTTGGGGACCATATGGGATGCTGGGGATCGAACCTGGGCTGGCATGAGCCAGCCGCGTGTAAGGCAAACGCCCTTTTGGGCTATCGCCCAGCCCCAAAATACGTTGTTTTTTGTTTTGTTTTTTTTTTTTTTTTTGCTTTTTTGGTCACACCCGCGGCGCTCAGGGGTTACTCCTGGCTCTGCACTCAGGAATTACTCCTAGCGGTGCTCGGAGGACCATATAGGATGCCAGGGATCGAACCCTGGCCGGCATGGGCCAGCCGCATGCAAGGCAAATGCCCTACCCGCTGGGCCTATCGCGCCCGGCCCTCCAAAATACTTTTTTTTTTCTTTTTTGGGTCACACCTGGCAATGCTCAGGGGTTACTCCTGGCTCTGCACTCAGGAATCACTCCTGGCGGTACTCAGGGGACCATATGGGATGCCGGAATCGAACCCGGGCCGACACAGGCCGGCCACGTGCAAGGCAAACGCCTCTACCCGCTGGGCTATCGCTCCAGCCCCCAAAATACGTTTTTAAATAACAAAATTAGCCTAAAACATTTCCTAAAACTCTCCTAAGTCTGTCTCTTGATCAACAGACTCACTTGATCACTTGACATCCTGTTATTCGTCAATTTGCTCGAGCGGGCGCTAGTAATATTTCCATTGGACCCTACCACGTGCCAGTGTAGCCCAATGGCATCTGGCTGCTTCAGGAATACAAAGAGCCTCAAGCCATTCGTTCAGGGTCTTGACTCAGATGAAATCAATAGACTCGATCAATAGAATCAGAAGAAAATATTTTAGAAGTACTAAATTTAGAAATTTTTTAAAAACCTTAATTTTTCAGGGGCCAGAGAGATAGTCCAGTGGGTAGAGCATTTGTCTTCCTCACAGTCAACCTGGATTCGTTACCAGCATCCCTATGGCCCCTCAAGCAGTGCCAGGAGTAATTCCCTGCTTACAGAGCCAGGAATAACCCCTGAGCATCACTGGCTGTAACCAAAAAAAAAAGCCAAACAAATACATAATAATAATAAATGACACCCCCCCAGCCTTCATTAGTAAATAGGGGCCGGAGCGATAGAACAGAAGGTAGGGCGTCTGCCTTGCACGCGGCTGACCCAGGTTCGATCCCCGCATCCCATATGGTCCCCCAAGCATTGCCAGGAGTAATTCCTGAGCAAAGAGCCAGGTGTAACCCCTGAGCATTGCCGGGTGTGACCCTCCCCCAAAAAAAAAGACTTTAAATACTTAGGGAGGAAGCTCGACAAGCTATCCTTGCAAGAGACTGCTACTATTTGCTGACCTCTAAAATGCGCCAGAAAGGTCAATGAGCTCAGCACACTCCTTACACACGGGAGGCAGGGGTTCAACACCCGGTACCACATGGTTACCAAGCATCAGTGCTAACCAAGCAGAGCTGGGAGTAGGCCCTAAGCGCAGCAGATGTGGCTTAAAAAAATAAAAAGCAGGGGGCGGAGCGATAGCCCAGCGGGTAGGGCGTTTGCCTTGCACTTCCGGCCCATGCCGGCCCAGGTTCGATTCCCGGCATCCCATATGGTCCCCCGAGCACCGCCAGAAGTAATTCCTGAGTGCAGAGCCAGGAGTGACCTCTGAGCATTGCCAGGTGTGACCCAAAAAACAAAAAAATAAATAAATAAAAATAAAATGAAATAAATAAAAAGCAAAAATAAAATTATGTGTATACAATGATACTCAATAGAGATTTTTAATTAATGTCCATTTGTATACACACATACACACACACACACACACACACACACACAAGATGCATTTTTTTTTTTTTTTTGCTTTTTGGGTCATCGGCGATGCTCAGGGATTATTCCTGGCTCTGCACTCAGGAATTACTCCTGGCGGTGCTCAGGGGAGCATATGGGATGCCGGGGGGTCAAACCCAGGTGGGCCACGTGCAAGGCAAACGCCTCTACCTGCTGTGCTATTGCTATGGCCCCAAAAAGATGAATTTTTATTTTCTTTTTTGGGTCACACCCAGCAATGCTCAGGGGTTTCTCCTGGCTCTGCACTCAGGAGTTACTCCTGGCGGTGCTCAGGGGACCATATAGGATGCCGGGATCGAACCGGGGCCGGCATGGGCGGCCGCGTACAAGGCAAACACCCCATCCGGCTGGGCTATCGCTCCGCCCCCAAAAGATAAAATTTTTATAAAATAAATATGGGCCACAGAGAAAGCAAAACTAGTAAGGCATTACTAGTTACCTTGCAAGAGGCAGACTCAGAGGGGCCGGAGCAATAGCACAGTGGGGAGGGCGCTTGACTAGCACGCCACCAACCCGGGTTCAATCCCGGGCATCCCATATGGGCCCCCGTGCGCCGTCAGGAGTAACCCCTGAGGCAGACTCAGGTTCAATCCCCAGCATACCATACGGTCCCTCGGCCCCACCAAGAATGATCCCTGAGCAGAGGGAGCGTACCTGACGGGCCTGAATAAGCAGAGCACAGTCAAGTGTGAGCCCCCAAAACACTAACCTAGTAAAGATTACTAAACGGCATAAGACATCATGAATAAACGACAATAAGTATTGCTGATTCAATAAAACCCCAAAGAAATGCCATCATCCTTATCTCTAGTGTGACTTGAACACTAATGAACCACCTAAGTGTGACTTCAATAGTCTATGAGGGGCCAGAGCAATAGCACAGTGGGTAGGGCGTTTGCCTTCCATGTAGCTGACCTAAGTTCGATCCCCAATCCCATATGGTCCCCAGAGCACTGCCAGGAGTAGTTCCTTCCTGAGTGAAGAGCCAAAAGTAACCCCCGAGCATCGCCAGGTGTGACCCAAAAAAAAAAAAAGCAAACAGAGAGAGGAGAGAGAGAGAGAGAGAGCACTCAAGCATGTAAGTTTCTGTCTGGAAGAGATATAAGATAGGACTGAGGAAACTTAAGTAACACCATAAAAACATCGAAAGAGGATTTCCTGTAGGAAAAAGGTGTCTTTCTTCAATTGTTATTTCCCCCGTTTGCAACATGTAATAACAGAACCTCTACACCATAGGACAGTTATGAAAAAAAAAAAACTAATTAAATCCTACAAAGTCCTTTAATGCTTTACCAAAGAGCTAAGTATCTATGGACATGATGCACATTAACAAAACATGAAATAGGGCCGGAGCGATAGCACAGCGGGTAGCACATTTGCTTTGCATGTGGCCAACCAAGGTTCAACCCTCAGCATCCCATATGGTCCTCCGAGCATCGTCAGAAGTAATTCCCGAGCAAAGAGCCAGGAGTAACCGCTGAGCATTGCTGGGTGTGACCCAAAAAAGAAGGAGGCAGGAGTGTTAGCATAGTACCCCTATTTGACATGCACACAGCTGACCAGGGTTTGATCCCCAGCATCCCATATGGTCCCCCACACACTGCCAAGAGTAATTCCTGAGCAGAGCCAGCAGTAACCCTTGAGCATTGCTGAGTGTGACCCAAAAAGAAAAAAAACCTGAAATAGTATGCAAATTATCCTCAAAACTTGCAGCCAAAAAATAACTTAAAAGTAATAAAACCCGGTTTCTGGGATTAACTGACCCACCTCAACTGCTTAGGAAATTTAGAAGACGCACTAAGTTTAACAAGACAAGCATGCTCAGTGTAAGGCTGAGGACAGCCTTATCCTAATGACTACTGAAGTCACAGAATCCATAATAACTACTGAAGTCTGGGGCCAGAGCTATAGCATAGAGTGCATTTGCCTTGCATGCGGCCAACCCAGGTTGAACCCCGAGCATCCCCAGGAGTTAATTCCTGAATGCAGAGCCAGGAGTAACCACTGAGCATTGCTGGGTGCGACCCAAAAAGCAAAATCAAACAACTGGGGGTTGTTTGCAACTGGGGTTGCAAACGCCCCTACCCACTGTGCTATCGCCGGGCCCCTCTCCCAAAATTCTTAAACAAGGCCAGAGACAGTACAGAGGTTACGGCACTTGCAAAGCCTGCTTCAAATCCCTGGCCCCACATATGGGTCCCCGAGCACCACCAGCCCATTTCAAACACAGAGCCAACAAAATTCCAGGCCCCAAACAAACAACAAACGATCTTTATCACCGCACTTTACATCCCTCTACACGACACTCAATGTAAAGTGCAGGCTACATGTTTGAGGAGTGCTCCCAGGAAGTGCTGAAGGAGAAGCCAGAGGTAGCACAGCGGGCAGGGTGTTTGCCTGCATGCGGCCAACCCAGGTTCTAGCCCCGACATCCTAGAAGGTCCCCTTAGCTCCAAGGAGTAATTCCTGAACAAAGAGCCGAGGGGTAAACCCAAAAAGCCAAAATAAAAGAGTGCTGAAAGGGTCTGGGTGGACATTCCCACTCACACTATGGGGCCTTCCTTGAATGCAGAAACCCCAGTTGTATCCCCTGGGACCACAAGTGGTCCCCTGAGCATCAACAGGAGTGATCCCTGAACACAGAACCAGGAGTGAACCCAGATACAGGCCCTTGCCACGCTCACCAAAGAAAACTTTCTATTTCCTAGAAGTACCATGCAGATAAATTTACATTTGAAAGTTCAAAAGTTACATTCAAGGGACCCGAGCAGCGGGTAGGGCTGTGCATGCAGCCAACCTGGTTTGATCCCCGCATCCCAAATGGTCCCCTGAGCACTGTCAAAAGAGTAATTCCTGGGGGCCAGAGCGATAGCCCAGCAGGTAGGGCGTTTGCCTTGCACGCCGGCCTATGCCGGCCCGGGTTCGATCCCGGCATCCCATATGGTCGCCGAGCACCGCCAGGAGTGATTCCTGAGTGCAGAGCCAGGAGAAAACTCTGAGCATTGCCGGTATGACCCAAAAAAAAAAAAAAAAAAAAAAAAGAGTAATTCCTGAGTGCAGAGCCAGGAGTAACCCCTGAGCATCGCCAGGTGTGACCCAAAAAAGAAAAAAAAATCAAAAGTTACATTCAAAAGTTTCAGAAATTCCACTAGGGGCTGGAGCAATAGTCCAGCGGAGGGAGAGCTTTTTGCCTTACACACAAAGGACCAGGGTTCGAACCCCAGCATCCCACATAGTCCCCCAAGAGCCACCAGGAATAACTCCTGAGCAGAGCTAGGAGTAACCTCTGAGCATTGCTGGGTATGGCCCAAAAAAGGAAAAACAAGATCAGAAGTTCCACTAAAGGCTGAACAGAGTCCAGCAGCAGAATGTTTGCCTTGCAAGCACCAACCCGGTGGTTCAATCTCCAGTATCCACATGGTACCCAGGAGTAATTCCTGAGCGCAGTCAGAATTAACCGCCTGAGCATCACTGATGTGGCCCAAATACAAAAACAAAAGAAAAATCCACTAACAGGCTCCTTGTTAACGATATCCATTTAGGAGCTGGACCGAAGAAGAGTGGGTAGAGCATTTGCCTTGCTGGCGGCCCACCAGCTTTGATTTCGGTATCCCATATGGTCCTCTGAGCACTGCCCGAGTAATTCCTGAGTACAGAGGCACACTATCCCTCAGCATCATCACTAGGTGTGACCCAAAAAGACAAGAGAAAAGGTAAAAAGGAAAAAAAAACATCCATTTAGGGGGCCAGAGATAGTACAGCAGGTAAGGTGCTTGCCTTATATACGCAACTGATTCCCAGGCTTAATCCCTGGCACCCTGTATTATTCCCCCAAGCCCACCAAGAATGATTCCTTAGGACAGAACCAGGAGTGAAGTCCTGAGAAGGGGCAGATATACACCCACTCCTCCCCACAAAAGAGCAGCCAAAGTTGTATAGTACACAAGGCACATGCATGCATGTGACTGGCCTGAGTTCGATCCCCAGCACGTCATATGGTCTCTTGAGCCCGCCAGGAGTGATTCCTGAGCCAAGAGCACTGTGGGCTAGAGGGTACAAAAAAAAAATGGAGGGGCCGGAGTGATAGTCCAGCGGGTAGGGCGTTTGCCTTGCACACAGGCAACCTGGGTTCGATCCCCGGCATCCCATATGGTCCCCAAGCACCACCAGGAGTAGTTCCTGAGTGCAGAGCCAGGAGTAACCCCTGAGCATCGCTGGGTGGACCCAAAAGGGAATAATAATAATAATAATTATTACTATCAAAAATTATTATTATTGTTTAAAATAATATTATTAATAATAATTATTATTATTATTATTATTATTTAATTATTATTATTATTATTTAAAAAGTGGAATTTCCATGGACAGAGCAGCATTACGGCATTTGCCTTATACATGGCTGACCCAGGTACAATCCTTAGCACCCATAAGGTCCCCCAAGCACCGCTAGGTGTAATTCCTGAGTGCAGAGCCAGGAGTAACACCTGAATGAGCATTGCTGGATGTGACCCAAAAAGGAGTAAAATAAAATAAAACAATTTCCAGTTAGGAGCGTGAAATGTAACTCAGTGGTACTTCAAATACTCTTGGTACTACTGAGTGGTACAGGCAGAATGCAAATCTCACATGCTTGAGGCATTAGGCTAACCCGGAGCTCTAACACACACACAGAAATGTGAAATACGCAATATAAAATCTCCATTTAAGGGGCTAAAGCAATAGTACAGTGGGTAGCGCAATTGCCTTGCATGCAACTGACCTGGGTTTGATACCTGCTATTCCTTATGGTATCCCAAGCACAGTCAGGAGTTAATTCCTGAGGAGCCAATAAGCCCCGAATATCACCCCAGTATGACCCAATAAAGTCCATTTAAATATAGTTCCTCACTAACAGAATACTGACTTTTGAGTAGTTTCTAAATCATATTAAAGGTATAATCATAAATAATGACTGGTTTCTGGTCTAGAACTTCCTTGTAGAAGTAGAGAGCAAAATGCTCATTTTTTTTTACTAACCTGAATGAGTACGCATATGCCTAGTTAGATGAGTCTTCTGAGAACTCGAATAATGACACAGTTCACATTTATATGGGCGTTCTCCTGGAAAAAAAAAAAGTATTGTTTTTAAATTACCTTAAAAGGTCAGTACAACTCTCACTATTAATCAACTACTGAGAAAATTTCACCCGAAATTATTTTCAGTACTGTGCATGTTCCACCCAGAATGTTTCTTTTTTTTTTTTTTTTTTTGGGGGGTTGGGTCACACCCAGCAATGCTCAGGGATTACTCCTGGCTCTGCACTCAGGAATTACTCTGGGCGGTCGGTGCTCGGGGAACCATATGGGATGCCCAGGATCAAACCCGTGTCAGCAGCATGCAAGGCAAACGCACCCTACCAGCTGTGCTATCGATCCAGCCCTGAATTTTTTTTTTGTTATACCTAGCAAAATAGTCATTATCTAGGGAAGATAATATAAATGACTTAATTCAGAATTCAGGGCCTGGAGTGATAGTACAGTGCACAGGGTATTTGCACTGCATGTGGCTGAC
>JAJIBD010020789.1:0-10349 GCA_021461705.1 Cryptotis parvus | reverse complement strand
TATTCTATCTCTATCTATGGTTCTTGTCATTTTGATTAGGATATGTCTTGGAGTATTTTTGTTTGGGTTTCTTTTAGATGTTACCCTTTGGGCCTCCTGAATCTGGGAGCAAGTACTCTTTAGTTCTGGGAACTTCTCAGCAATGATTGGTTTGATGGTTCCTTCTTCATCAGGGTTTTCTTCTTGTCCCTCTGGGACTCCAATGATCCTTATGTTATTTCTTTTGGCTTCATCTAAATTATTTCTTGTCTGTTCGTTTTACTGTGAGTCTTTTTTCATCTTCTGCTGATGCCGAGAAAGTCTCTGCACCTCATCTTCTGGCTCACTGATTCTGTCCTCAGCTGCTGTGACTGTTGCGAAGGCCTTTTAGTGAGTTTTTTCATTTCCCCCACCTCATTGTTCATATCTCCTATTTCTGCTTGCTTTTTATTTCCATTTTCCTTACTTCTGCTTTCATGTCCTCTTGCAGTTTATTGGCTCTGTGTTCCATTGCTTCCTTGAGCTCCTTATGCATCCTTAACAGCTCCCTTTGAAATTGCTTGTCAGAGAGGTTATACAGCACATCATTATTACTTGGCTCCTCTTGGCAGGTGTTTTCATTCATGGAACTTGATGGAATTCTGTGTTGCTTCACCATTATGACTGTTACAGGTTGAACTTGACTGTACTTGTGTGGCTGGGCAGTACAGTTGGAGTCTGTTGACGGTTGTTAACTGAGTTTGTGGGATGTGGGGATATTTTGGCTCTGGGATGTGGGGAGTATTGTGACTATGTACCCTGGTTTTTCTATAAAGGCTATCCAGAAGCTGATTTTTTCGTGCAGACGCGCTAGTAACCGCGTGGTTTTGGGTTTTGGGGTGTGAAACCTGGATTTCACACTGGTGTTGGCAGGGGATGTGGGCGCAGGGAAAACCAAATCACCTGGAAGAGAGCGGGTGGGGTCAGGGAGAGTGACGCAGGGGGCGTTGGCCAGGTCCTGGCAATGGCGCTGCTTGGGCAGCATCCCAGGCTGCAGCAAGCCTCTTCCTTGCTTTCTGGTCTGTCCTGTGTGTGTGGCCGAGATGGGGGTGCAGGGAAATCCAAATGCACCTGGAGTAGAGTAAGCGGGGTCAGGGAGAGTGACACAGAAGGTTGGCCGGGTCCTAGCAATGGTGCAGCATCCTAGGCTGCAGCAAACCTGTTTCTTGCTTTCTGGTCTGTCAGCTACCATAGTTTCTTATCCAATTGTCCATTCTCAGGCATTTAGGTGTTTCCAGATTCTGGGTTATTGTGAATAGTGCTGTAATGAACATAGAAGTGCAGATGGTGTTTCTGCTGTGTTTTGTGGGTCCCAGGAGATATTCCCAGGGGTGGAATTGCCTAGTCAAATGAGAGCTCAATTTCTAGTTTTTTGATAATATTCATATTGTTTTCCAAAAAGTCTGGACCAGTCTACTTTCCCATCAACAATGAATGAGTGTCCCTTTCTCCCCTGCAGCAACACCAACACTGGTTGTTCTTGCTCTTTTGGATGTGTGTCATTCTCTGTGGTGTGAGATGATATTTCACTGCTGATTTGATTTGTATCTCACTGATGATTATTGATGAAAAGGATTTTTACATATGCCTTTTGGCCATTTAAATTTCTTCTTTGAGGAAGTTTCCACTCAGTTCTCCCCCATTTTGGATGGGGTTGGCAGATTTTTCTTGTAAATTTGTACCATATATATGTGTATATATGTATATATACATACATGTATGTGTGCTCATATGTATTTATATGATATTAACCTCTTACAGATTGGTGATGGGTGAATATTCTTTCCCAATCTGTGGGCTGTCTTTGTATCTTGGTTACCATTTCTTTTGAGGCACATAGCTTTTTGTTTCATTAGTCCCATTTGTTTATCTTTGCTTCAATTTGCTTTGTTGGTTTCAACTTTGAAGATGCCTTTAGCTTCAATGTTCTGGAGGGTTTGACTATGTATTCTTTGATGTACTTTATGGATTTAGGTTTGATGTTGATCTTTAATTTAGGTCTGATATTTTTATCTGACTTTTGTGGGAGTGGCATTAGAGAGAGGTCTGAGTTCATTTTTTGCGTGTAGCTGCCCAGTTTTACCAGTACCACATGTTGAAGAGACTTTCCTTGCTCCATTTTGTATTTTTAGCTCCTTTATCAAAGAATAAGTGATCATATATTTGAGGATGTGTGTCAGGATACTCAACTCTATTCCATAATTCCACAGGTCTATTTTTATTCTAATGTTTATATTACTACCACTTTGTAGCACCATTTGATGTTGGGCAAGGTGATGCCTCCCATCTTCTTTTTCGCAATAATTGTTTTAGCTATTCACAGGGTTTATAGTTCATACAAATTTCAGGAGTGTTTGGTCAATTTCTTTGAAAAATGTCATGGCGCCCAAAAAAAAATGAAAAATTGGTGCATGGATCTGGAGAGTGTCATGTTGAATGAAGTTAGTCAAAAGAAGAGGGACAGACAACATGATCTTTCTCATACACAGGATACAAAGAAACAAAGAGGAATGACAAATGCACAAAGGGAACAGATATTGATCAACACACACATATTGATCACTTGATCACTTGGCATACCGTTATTTGTCGATTTGCTCGAGCAGGCACCAGCAATATTTCCGTTTGACCCTATCACGTGCCAGTGTAGCCCAATGGCATCTGGCTGCTTAAGGAATACAAAGAGCCTCAAACCGTTCATTCAGAATCTTGATGTTATGTGTACCTAGGTCGAGAAGTCAACATGATGAACGACCTAAAACCTGAGCTGCGGGGAGGAAGAGAGCGGCATGGAATGCCTTCAAAGGCATCAAAGAAATAGCTAAAAAGGACAAAGAACCTCCAGCTCCGGGCACATCTCTTCGACTCCACCATTCTCCCTGCATTAACATACGCCTCAGAGACCTGGGCCCTATGAAAGCAGGATGAGAATGTTATTCGGGTCTCCCAGAGAGGCATCGAAAGAGCTATGCTTGGAATATCACGTCTCACTCAAGTGAGTGAAGGAATCGGAGTTCCTACCTCCGTCGCTATTCCAGAATCAGGGGCGCTGTCTCGTTTGCCAAGGCATCGAAAATCAGATGGGCTGGACATGTAATGCGATTTGGAGACAACCGCTGGACTAGAGCCGTTACTGACTGGATCCCACGGGATGTCAAAAGATCACATGGCCGCCCACCTACAAGATGGTCAGACTTCCTTGTTAAGACCTGAAGGAACGGTTTGAGGCTCTTCATATTCCTGAATCAACCAGATGCCATTGGGCTACATTGGCAGGTGATAGGGTCCAATGGAAATGTTACTGGCGCCCGCTCGAGCAAATCGATGAATAACGGGATTCAAGTGATCAAGTGATCAAGTGATATATATACATACACACATATATGACCTTGGTACGCCACTCCAGCGGAGCCTCGCAACAAGCCAGATGACCCCTCCACTCCATGAGGGGCTGCCATTTTCCACATCCGGACCTCCCTCTCATCAGAACTCCACCCAGCAGACGATGCTATCACAGCCCAGATTATCGACACCCACCCTGCAGCATTTTTTTTTAATCTGGCCCAGTTATGCTGATCCAGAGACTCACAGACATGGGGCAGAGCTGCTACCAGGCTCTCCCTGTACCCAACTGCTCACGAGACACCTGGGAGGGATGGCGGGTTTTAGCCCTGGCCTGCCACCCCAGCAGAGCCTCACAACAAGCCAGACTACACCCCACTCCATGAGGGGCCACCATTTTCCACATCTGGTCCTCCCTGTTGTCAAAACTCCACCCAGCAGACAAGCCTATGAAGCCTGGCTCGCTCAGCCGCAAGTGGCTGCATGTTTCATCAACAAATGCTGTATTTAGAGGTGACTACAAGAGTATGCCACCCGCACGGCAAGCTGGCAAGCTACCCTTGTTGTATTTGGTATGCCAAGTACCAGTAACAATTATATTAGGTCATTCCCATGACCTAATATAATGGTTTGAGGCTCTTTATGTTCCTGGAGTAAGCAGATGCCCTTGGGCTCTACTAGCATGAGACAGGACATATGGAGATGTTACTGGAGTCTGCTGGAGCAAATCGATGATGAACAGGAAGATAGTGAGATATACATATATATATGCATATATATATACATATATATATATATATATAATGTCATGTCATGCATAAATGCAGTCATTCTATATCTGTCTTTTTTCCTTCTGACTAATTTCACTCCAACATGATCCTCTCCATGTCCATTGAATAGTTTTACTTTTCTCTGTCTTGATACATGCCTCTTTGCATTTTGGTAGGTAGGTTTAATGTTGACTTTGTTAACTTATATACTTATTTCCTTCTTCAGTTTTAGGAAGTTTTCTGCTATTATTTTTGGAATTATTTCTTTGTTTCTTTCTCTTTCCCTTCTAGTATACCTAGTATTCTCTTAATGTCTATTTTTAATGTCTATTTTTATGCAGTTGAATAGCACTGACAAGATTTATTGCTTTTCTATTACTTTGTTATTTTATTTTATATTTGTACATTGATATTATTTACATGCTGCTTATTTTGTTTACACTGTTTTATTGCTTTCATTAAACTTTTTAAAATCTAATTTGTTAAGTCTTTGTATCCTGAATTTTTTTCTAATTTATTTATTTAATCGTAAGTTTCTAATTTCTGTTCACTGATTTTGTTCTTGAGTTTATATAAATGTTTTGTCTGAGTTTTGTTACTTGTTTAAACTGTTAAGTTCTCTTGTGTCAGTTTCATGTTCCCTTTTGAGTTTTCTTCTTGTTCTTTGAATTTCTCTAACGCACCTTTTTCTGAACTTTCTGCTGAAAGAGTTAGACTCTAATTTCTTTGAAGTTGGATTTTGGAGAACTGTTTTCTTTTTGTGATATCACGCTTTCTTTATTTTCTGGTTGTTATGTTTATGTTATAGCTTTTGATTTTCCAACTTGTTATTTTAAATTTCTTTCTATTGGAGTATAATATATATTTAAACACCTTATATTTAAATATAGCTGAAAACTACCTGTTAAGTGATGTAGAGAATCATATTGCTATTACTTTTACAACAGATGACTGTATTTAATTAGATATTGTTTGTTTAGATTTCATTTTTTTTTGGTGTTTTTGGTTTCATAGGAACAAAATAGTCTATCAACAGTTGCTCTGTCACATGCATTGGGTTGAGACAGGATTGGTTTCTGTTAGTTTCTTCACACGTATTCGCTCCTACAGGGAACTCAAATCTAGAACTTTTTGTGCTTAGTGCTCATAGTCAGTTCAGTATCTAACTAGAACTGTTGGGGGAGGAAAAGTGTTATCTAGAGCCAATACCTGTTGTACTCCTTGCCTAGATCCCTAATTTGTAAACTATTTAAGTTCCTTTATATGGGTCTCACCTGGAACAAAGTCTCACACTTTTTTTTTTGTTCTCCAGCCAGTTGTGTTGGCTCAATCTTCACTCTGTGTGTCCCAATAAAACCTCAGTCTTCTTTATCCCCCTGCTTTCCTTTATAGTGTGCATCTCTTGTGTGTCCACTGCAGGACAGGGGGCGCCCTTCTCTCACCCTCATCTGGATGACTCAGTGTTCTGGTCTGTATAGTCAGTTAGCTGCCTTTGGTGGGAACAAAGCAAGACTCTTTTCTATTACCATTTTGGTCCCAAACACAAAATCTAACACAAGTTTTGATTTTTAAATGATAGACACTTTATGTTTCAAAAAGTACTGTAAAATGCATTTCTTTTTTTCTTTTCTTTTTTTTTTTTTTTTTGCTTTTTTGGGTCACACCTGGCAATGCCCAGTGGTTACTCCTGGCTCTGCACTCAGGAATTACTCCTGGCAGTGCTCAGGGAACCATATGGGATGCCAGGGATCAAACCTGGGTCGGCCGCATGCAAGGCAAACGCCTTACCTGCTGTGCTATCGCTCTGGCCCTGTAAAATGTATTTCAAGTTATTGAATCTATTTTACATTCAAATACATCTAAAATATTTTAGATGTTAGTTTGATGGATTCAGTATGTTTCATAAAGTAGCAGAGGACATTTTTTTGGTGGAATGGTATATATAGTCATTAGTAGATATGTGTTATTTAAAGAGCACAGAAAAAAAATTCTGGATTCCTAACTCATAATTATGTTTATAGATAATTATAATAATATGTTTACATAATTATGTTTATATAATTAAAAGTAAAAATAAATGAAAGTGAACATTAAAAAATAAAGAGCATAGAAAATATATAAAGTCTGCCTTAGAGTTGTTTCCTGGATATTGTTCCATATTTTATTTCAAAATAAGTTTACAGCATAATTTATAACTTAATGTTTTTTAAAAGTATTATTACAAGAAGTTAAAAAATGGATCTCAAGAGAATTTTCTAGCCCATGTCAAATGTTTAATCTCTCAAAGGACAGTAATGCTATAAAAACAGACAAGGATCTTAACACTTATGGACTCTCTTATATTAGTCAGTCACAGTATACAAAATATCTCATTTGAGTCATATTAAACTAAATAGGATAGACTCACACGAGCATGCTTATTCTATGTTATAAACTGAGTGTCGGGTTTTAGAAAAATTAATATGAGTCCTGAGGCTACAGACCAGATAATCATCTGGAATAAATTTTGAAGCCCAATTCTCAAAGCACAAAGCCCAAGTCTCAGTATGTGAAATGGGAAGAAATAAAAATGTTATATTTTAAGTATGATCATTCATCTCTGAATAACTTCCACATATTTGGGCATCACATTATATTTTAATGGTTTTAAAATTCAGAATTTTAGCAGTTTTTATAAACATTTGCTTTAGAGAAAAAACTTTTGGGAATTCAGATTTAACCTAAAATCTGCTTTAAAGCAATATTATTCCATAGAAAATTAATAATTATTAAGTTACTCAATATGATCAACACACTTCTCATCAGGTAAAAAATAGACTATAATGAATATTTTCTACTATTTCTACTATACTATCTTTAAAATTAAACCTCTTTGGGAGAATTTCAGTAGGATTCTGTTTAAAATTGTACTTGTTTATTATTAAATTTTCCATAATACTGTTGCTCTAAAATCAAAGGTTTAAATGAATGATATAAATAACAGCTATTTTTTTGATAATACTTGTGACAAGTTTTAGAATAAATTCTTTGCATATTTATTTAGTGGACAACAAAACACTCCAAAGTGTAGGGATGCACTCATTTAATGGGCATGGAAATTAAGGTATCCTGAGGCTGACTAAATATTAAATGGGATATCTTGAACTTAAGCCCATCCCAATCTTTCAAAGCCCATGATTTAAGGGCGTAATAACTAAATATCTATAACATTTAACTGTTCAGTATTCAATCCTGCTTTATTTTTCAGTGACACTGATTTGCTATATTTTTGTGGTGCAAAATAATAGTCTTCTGGAAAAAAGGACCTGGAAACTGAAGTCAGAGACCCTCAATGTGTGTGAGATACAGTAACTTTCTCCCATCCATCCAACAGAGGAGTTCTCTTGGAGGATTATCCTTTCCTAAAAATAACTTGGTATGGCACAGGAATATTTGCATTTCTGGAATACTCCCAAACTGACTAAAGAAAGAATTTAAAGAAAATGCAACTTTCCCACATGCGATGTGACTCTGATCTGTTTTATTAAATAGTAGAAAGACTATGCCATATACATTTTATGTATGGGAATGATTTTGTAAACAATAATGTACTATAAGAAGGGGATTTTCATAACATTGGTTCCACAAAAGTTTTATTTTATGTTCATTTCCATGGTAGACACAGTCATATATAGTTCAGTTGGGTAGAGCTGTTTGTATGCATATGCAACAAATATTGATACTGTTGCTGAAATAGTTGTATGGGCCCATGAAAGTATGTGGCAATGGGAAGGGTAGAAATCGGAGAAATCTTGACATAATAGAGAAAACTTCTTGAGTACGTAGGTTCTAGAAGAGTGGTAGTTAGTCAGGTGAGCTAAGCTGAGAAGAGTATTTTTACAGAGACGTCAAGCAGCAGAGAGTTTAGTGCTGCAACATATTTGTAACACAAGTATGCAGAGAACTTGTCAGATCCACATGATACCTGACACGGAGATAAAGATAGGAACACAATAGCCAGAAGGTGGATGTTTCTAAGTGTGTGTTTTCACAAATATTCTGCCTCAATCTTGCATATGAGGAGATGCCACTGGAGAATTCCAAGCAGGGGTGTTCCACAATCGGATTGCAGTTTTGAGATTGTTCAGAAAAGCAGTACAGTGAGCTTTGTGAGAGCAGTGCCCTTGAAGGCTGGTGGGAAGGCTCTTTCACATTCAGATGAAGACAAGCTATGCTTGTGAAATTCTTACACAGTGGACTCATGAAACTCCTCTCAGGGCTGCCTAGACATGGATACTTGGAAGCTTCTGTTATTCACATTTCAACTTAATCATGAAATATCTTGGAGCAAAATATAACACACAAGAAATTTCTAAAACTGAAGAATCAAAGGGAAATCTGAAGAGAGATACTTTGTGCTTGGAAGAGAGGTATAATACATGAACATTTTGATACTCATCACAATAATGTATTAATTCAAAGAAGTTTATATAAAACCCACAGGAATCCTTAAAGGAATATGATAAGGACGCTGTCTCGTTTGCCAAGGCATCGAAAATCAGATGGACTGGACATGTAATGCGATTTGGAGACAACCTCTGGACTAGAGCCATTACCGACTGGATCCCACGGGATGTAAAAAGATCATGTGGCGGCCCACATACAAGATGGTCAGACTTCCTTGTTAAAGACCCTGAAGGAACGGTTTGAGGCTCTTCATATTCCTCAATCAACCAGATGCCATTGGGCTACATTGGCACGTGACAGGGTCCAATGGAAATGTTACTGGCGCCCGCTCGAGCAAATCGATGAATAACGGGATTCAAGTGATCAAGTGAAGTGATGAAAAAGCAAGCATTATCTCAAAAAGTTTGAAACAGGGTATTGCAAAAATTTCAATGAATATAAAATCAACTCATGGCTGTTACATTAAAAAATTTTAAACTTTAGGAAGTCTACCAACAGACCCTTGCATAAGTGTAATTTTTAATATACTGTGAAATAGTTGAATTCTTCAATAAAAATATTTTGACAGCTTGGTAAAACTACCAAAAAGTAATCTGTAGAGATAAAAAGTATCTGTACACACCTGTCTATGTAGCTATATAAGCAGATAGCTATATGAGTAGTATTGAATTATACATACATATATACATATATGTTATTTTATTCTTTATCAATTTATCTGTTGATGAGTATTTAGGTTGTTTCTTGGTAATAGAAAATAGCACTGCAATATGTGGTATTTTTATATGGTAGTCGGAATGAAGGCAAAACTAATTAGGTAAAAATATAAAATTTTATTACAGGTATGTATATTTGAAATTATATAGAAGTGAGATTCAACACTAAGACACCTCCTCTTTCCAACTTCAATAGCTTTCTCTGAGGCACAGTTATACGAATGTGTGAGATTCCTTAAAAGAAATTTCATTTTTGTACTGTTGATTAGATATAAAATACTGATTTATAATAAGGAAATAAAGGGCATTCCCAAATGACAATTGCAATACTTTTCCTTGAAACAAAATAAAATATAATATGTTGGCTGTGAATAAATATAAGAGGTGTGATTCTAACAGGTTGGTATGACCTCTGTGGGACACAAACTCCTTAGATTTCTAGGGCCCCGAACCACAAGGCTTTGAAGACCTCAGTGACCATCTGCAAGAGGTGGTATGTAGCAGACCATGATAATGGGTTATTTGAAGATCTTGTGATGGGTACAGCAAGATTTTGAAGATGCAAAGAAAAGAATGGAAGGATTTAAATTATAGCATGAGGGGATTGTGCAGGGAAGAAGTATCAGGTAATTTGTCAGTTGAGGTCATCTTCTTTAAATTTTCTGCTCAAATAACTTGTCCATTTTTGGTCATTTTACCTTTTATTATTGATTTTGGGGCAATTAGTCAAATATCTTTTATAAGATATTTATAGTCTTATATTTTGGGGGCACTATTTTTGTAATAAATTATGGAATGAGATCGTATAAAGCAGTAAGGAACAGAGACTCTGGAATTGCTGTTGAAATAGCGAGTTCAAGGGCTTGTTGGATGAAGTGAAATGATGATAAAATTCACTGACTTCTACAATGCAAGTTCTGTGACTAGAGAGGTGTGTGTTTCATATATGATGGGGAGTCCATTCACACTGAAACTTTTTTTTTTTTTTTTTTGGGTCACACCCGGCGGCGCTCAGGGGTTACTCCTGGCTCTGTACTCAGGAATCACTCCTGGCAGT